>CM067474.1:58173433-58195933 GCA_034552555.1 Semaprochilodus insignis
GGGGCTGGTGATGCAGTGTATGTTCCCAGAATAATCTTCAGTTCCTTTCCCATGGTCTCTGATTCACATGGGACAAGTCAGGGAGCACACAGGCTATGGGGTCATGCTAACAGTAAAGACGGAATCTTGTAATGCTCAGCCCTGCATGGAAAGTGTACATCAACATAATAAGGAGCTGCCATCATCATCATCATCATCAATATGAAGAGAAATGCACACCAGCCATCATAACAGTGAAAACACTCTGAAATACCACATACAATTTGTACTTCTTTAGTGACATGTGGGAAACTGAAAAGCAAAGCATGCCTTGCATTGCTCTGCTGAGGCGGGATCTCTCCAATGAAAACATAAAACAATAAAATTTGCTTTATAAAGAAAGTCAAGTTTGATGTTGACAATAGATGTTGTCACAAAGCAACTTAACAGAGAGTCTGGGTCTAAGCCCCCAATGAGCAAGCCAAAGTCAAGAGCTGCAAGGAAAAACTCCTTCAGAGCAAGAGGAAGAAACCTCGAGAGGAACCAAGACTCAAAAGGGGAACTCATCCTCTTCAGGTCGACCCCGGATAGCAAGACAAGCACAAAAAAAGACCAGAGCTTACCATTATAAGGAATGAATAGGAGAAGTGTTTTTGATGCAGGGGAAGAAATGTGTGATTAGTCTGTGATTAAATAGCAGGATTGTCAGATGGGCATGCGCGATGAAGGTGAAGCAACAGCATCAGAGCGCACAGGATGGGCAGTAGCTCCGCAGCAGACCACAGTGTTTGGGCAGTAGCTCAGCTCCGGCAAAGAAGAACACACAGACAGTTAGCTCTGCCAGAAGGAATGAGAGCACTATATGGTGTTAGCAGTTAGCAGGGAAACTAATTACGAAAGGCTCAACTGAACAGGCAGGTTTTAAGCCTAGACTTAAAGATTGGGGCTGTGTCTGAGTCCCGTACACTAACTGGAAGGTTATTCCAAAGCTGGGGGGCTTTGTATGAAAAGGCTCTGCCCCCTGAGAATGAAAGATTGAATGCTGAATATGTCTCAGATGTAAAGGTACTCCATACAACCACACTGTCTTTCATTAAGTGCAATGAAAAGGCATGCTCAATATTTTTCCATGCAGCTTATTCTTTCCCACTTACCACTTACTGTTTACGTGGCCTCTTTTATGCACCAAAACAGTCCTATGTTATTTTTAAATGACTATTTTAAACAGGCTATTTGTGCTACTGTGCTTTTAGGACCTAGATATACGTAAATGACCTCTGTTCTGTTATCTTTGGATAAGCAGCTGGACATGTTTGGTTGGTGGACTACTCTCAATCCAGCATTGACACTGAGGTGCTCCAGCAGCACTGATGTGTTGGATCCACTCACACCATACACACCACCACCACAGATCCACAACACACATAATACCTGCTCTAGGGTGGTCTTGTGGAGGCCTTGACCAATAAGGAACGGGGTGAAAGTGCTCTAAACAAAGTATGCGGAGAAACTGATGGACTACAGATCTGGTCACTGACTCTGCTCCTGGAGATCTACCTTGCAGAGTTTAGTTCCAACTGCGATCTGCTACGCCTGTTCTAGCTAATTAAGTTACTAAGAAATCTGAAAAAAAATGTACAAGGAAAAACCAACACAACGCCACCACCACAGATCCAGGTCCTGTTGGGGTCTTGACCATTGAAGAACAGGGTGAAAGGGGTCTAACAAAGTATGCCTGGAATATGATGGACTACAGCAGTGGTCACTGAACCTGCTTCTGGAGAACAAGCTTTTTGCAGAGTCTAGTTCCAACTGCAGTCTGCTACACCTGTTCCAGCTAATTAGCTTACTAAGAAGCCTGTGACTGGCTGGATCAGAAGCATTAGTGTTGGTTAAGGAGGGGCAGCAGATAAGATGTAGTTTGAAACTAAACTCTTCAGGACAGTAGATCTCTAGGGTTGGTGACCACTAGACTACAGTCTGTGAAACTTCCACTTATGGCTGAGTGGTGTATGTAAAATGTCCACCCAGTTCTCAAGTGGACAGCAGTAAGTATAGATGTGAATGGGAGAATGATGTGACTTCGAGATGCTCTGTGTCCCAGAAAGCAACAAAACACTGTCTAATCAGCTGCACCATCAAAGCAGAGTCGAGAGCAGCTGCATAATTTACTTCTTTGTTTCTGCTTTTGTTTGTTTATAAGTTGTGTTAGAAAATGTTTTCGGCAAGAACAAGGGCACAGAAACAAGAGACAAACATAGCAAAAGACTGATGTACTAAAGTACCCTTCTTCCAGTCACGAAATCCGATCAAGTGGTCACTGATGGATTCAAGACACATGGAAGGGCCAGGTTTAAACAGCACAGACCAGCAAGAAATTCATGGTCATGCTGCATGATCAGCCAACATCATCAGCATCCAAAACACAGCATATGCTGGTTTTGCTGGTGACCAGCACATTAACTGTAGTTGCCGCTGAACAGCGTACCAGCATCCAAAACACAACACATACTGGTTTTCTTGGTGTCTAGTCATATTAGTCCATGCTGTTTCAAGCAGGGCAGCTGGCTTAGCTCACGGCTTCCCAACCACAATCTTCTGCCGCAGTGCCATAAGAGTAAATAATAAAACAATGTTGGATCACATTTCACTGAACACTTTACAAGCTGGCATCTTTTTTGTACATGCTTGCATTTCATTAGCCAACATTGCCCATAACATACAGGCAGCCTGCTTCAACTACGGCACAAAATAGCTTGTTAGCAAGAATTCCATTAGTGGTAATCTTAGCCCAGGTGCTTCTCATCATGACTGAAAATATTAAATTCACAAAACATAGATATAGAATGGATATCGTCAAAGAAAAACATGTATCTCCATTTTTGTTAATTTTAACCTTTTCATCATTTGAGCACTGCAGCTGCTGTTTATGGAAAGACATCTGGTTCCATTGACTTACATTACAGTTCAGTTAGGTTTTTGCCCTGTCCTGTAAAGTTGCGATTTTAAAAAAACTTGTTTTTCTTCGGACAGCGGTGATATGAAGCTTGACTAAGGCTTTAAGAAGAAGTGACACAAAGGATCAATAAGCATGAACGTTGCTCGTGTCAATTTTTACATGTTATTAGTATCAGTAGTGTCTGTGGAACAGTAGATCCATCACATTCCCTCTGTGAAGCCCTCCAAGAGTTAGGAGGAGGAGGAGGGAGAAATAATGTTTGGATAAACAGCAAATGAATAAGGTGCTAAATTCACTGCCAAGCGGCAAAGACAGGCAAATGAAAGGAGCTTTGAATGGATTCCTTTCACAGAGAGAGAGAGAGAGAGAGAGAGAGAGAGATTGAGAGGGAGAAAGCAGGAAAAGCAAGAAAGACACAACGAGAAAGCACAATAGAGAAACAGAGAGAGAGGAAGGGAAAGAAAGAGAGTGAGTCAAGAGAATGGTGGTTGGACATTGGCAGGGCCTTGAAGACCAACTGTGTGGTTTTTTGGCTGAATGTACTGACGTCAAATCAGGATGGGGTCTTTTGCGTGTCTACTCTGCTCCCGTTTGCAGGGCTTGCTGAAAAGCGTCACCATAGCTAACCTGTATCAGGGACTGAGGGCATTAACAAAAGTATCACTGACGAGTGTTGGCATAAACCTTGCAGACACATACTGAAACCACACAGAGGGCTGGCAAGCTCCTAAAAACTGAGACCATGGCATGTGTCTAGGTTTGCATACAAACTTGTTGTCCTGTGCCACTGTACTACAGCAAACCGTGCTGACTGCTTTACATGGTGAAACTTCTGGACGTGTTTAGTTGTTTGACACTGTTGCAAAACTTTGAATTTGTAGTTCTATTGATTATGGCACCACTCTCCCCACTG
Source organism: Semaprochilodus insignis (assembly GCA_034552555.1). Lineage (NCBI taxonomy): Eukaryota > Metazoa > Chordata > Actinopteri > Characiformes > Prochilodontidae > Semaprochilodus > Semaprochilodus insignis. The sequence continues at coordinate 58,177,285 of CM067474.1, forward strand.
CAGGGCATATGGGGAAGATCCTGCCCAGTGAACTTGGTGCATGTCCGTTCAGGTTCCACTTTGGCTAGTAGCCTGCTTTCACCCGCCCGCATGCTATGCAGATTTACTCCAATACAAAGCAGCATTTTAGTTCAGTTTCAACAGCTTTAGGAACCGATGTAGTGACTAGGAGACACCTAGTTACTGCCATAGCAGCTGGAGTTCAAAGTAAACGTCTGTCATTTTCTGTCATTTAATAATAAAGTGCTTTTAAACTTCCAAACAATAACAAAGTAGACAAGGTGACTTTTGCAGTACTGTCATCTCTTGTAATATTATGATCAGCATGTTATATAGATATTACATATTATCAGAGCATATTATCTGAAGTTGGTATCTCAGGTTCAACTGCTTAAACACATCTGGTAAATCAGCTCACAGTCCATGAGACTGAGCAGTGAGTTAAATAATTCCGAAACTGCCTAAATATGTGCTTAGGCTAAAAACACTCCCTAAATTATCACATTCATAAAAAATGTCCACAACTGCGGAGTGGAAAATAATCACCAGAATTTCCCTCTGGCTTGAGTCGACCATCCCACTCACCAAAACCATGTGACCACTTTCCCAGAAATATTTTGTCATGATGGCTCTGGGCTTCATGTATCATCTTTGTTGGAGCTAATTAGAAAAGCCAAGCAATTAGAACTAAATCCTGGAGAGGATTTAGACTTTTTGGACCTGAACTACTCACCACTGCATATTAAATTATTGAAAAATATGAATCTCTGAATCTGTCCTTCCACACATTACATGCAAATGCACATTCAACTAGAGAGGTCTCCGAATTCCAACCCTTACGTCTCACAGTACGTCTGATTCTTACGTATGGGAGCATGCACATCAGTTTTTGAAAATGCATATTAATGTCTCTTTCGTATCTGAAACTGATGGACTGTGATGCTGCATACAGTTTTTAATCAGAGCCACAGCTGAAAGAATATACAGACTCTCTGTGATGATTTTGTCGGAATAAATCATTCTCAGTGTGAATAAGCCCTTTACCTACTACTACAGCAATCTATACAGGAATGCAGCTAATAATCTCGCTCATATTGCAATAGAATGTGTGAATGATAAAGTTGCACTGAAATTATGTTTGAGGCTTGTTGATTGAAAGCCTCAGTGAGTAAAGCCAGCCTCAATGTAGGCTAGGACTATTACTAAGTGCTTTTTTTTCCTGTGAAGGGTCATGAGCTTGTCTGTGTTTATATGAGTCTGTTTGACGACGTTCATGCACAAGAGACACCAGTTAGCAATCAAACTCATAACGTACACAACTGCGAGGAGGCGCGTGTGTGCGTGCTGGTGATGGGAACCGTTTGCCTGCTTGACCCTTCCCACCATCGCACTCACTCACCAACACACTTAAACGTGACCAAGCGACTGCATCCCGTAATTCCCCCATGAGAATGCGACGCCTGAGGATGTGCCGTATGTATGTGTGTGTGTGTGTGATCTCTTACACACTGCTGAACTACGGCGTCTCCTGCGGGATTATCTTTATATACTACAGTTTGTTTTACTTTAACATCTGGCAGTGATGTTCTGCCCTGGCTCAAAAGGCGGGAGCTGTTTTGGGAAAGAAACTTTGGGAGGGGGGTTGTCATTTTAGCCCCCCAAAACAGTCGCCGCTCATAGTGTACACTCTCCAGGGATAAACCGACAGCTTTGAAAGATATGAGAAGAGAAACTGAACCCAAAAGAGACAAAAAAAACGGTATCGGATTTTTCTTTACACACAGCTGGAGGACCTCTAGCTTCCTGTGGGTTGAGAAATGTGTGTGTCGCCCACGAGTGGGTGTGGGAGACGGACGCAAAGCAGCACCATGACCATCCCTCACATCTATAGCCACCCACATCTATGCATATGTACACATAGAGACGCACCAGACTACACATGCTCAAAAACACATGGTGTGTCGAAACAGCTCATGATGATGATGCGTGTGAAAATCCCCTTCTGACTCCGCAGGCACTGTACAATACTCTCTACAGACGACAGCTTTTCATTACGGGGTACTTTGGACAATCATGCCGTTCACAGAAAGAGCAACTTGTGGTTTCCATTTATTATCTTTTCAGGCTTGCTTTGGTTTGAGTTTACCAAGGCAAGGTTCAGTGGTTTTGAGGAGTAGCCAGTTCAACAGCTTCCAAAAAGTTCACATACGAAAGGCATTTTTACACCCACCATGGTACGGCATGGTACGGTTACAAAACCCTGATAATTTAGTCATTGTTTCCACTGTCGAGTGAACAGTTCTGGATCTGAACACTAATGCTGAATTTAGTTAACCTTCCTGAGTCCCAAGCAAACCACACTGACATATATGTACAGACAGAGTTAGAAACGGTGTAGACTAGGGATTGGCTAATTCTCATCATCACTAACTGACTAATTCTGAAATCAAAGACACAAAATATCAGGAACAAAACATACAGTTTCAGTTCTGATATCAGACTGGCTCCACAGTAAGATGCAGGAAACAGAGCATTGTGCGGGCGCTCTTTTATTGAACACAGCAGCATAAGAGAACCACTACAAGCACTACTGAATGCAGGAGGATAACAGACAGGCGACCAACATTCACACATCTTTGCTACATGGTAGACACCACACCCACTCCAACTTCCCCACAGCCCAGCACCTCTGAGCCCAATAACACTACTGCTTAACAACATCCACACAGTTCTAACAGAGAACATGGAAGAGATTAAAAAGGGATCTTTATTGGTTTTATTATTTGCAAATGTGAAGCGCTAGCACTACCTAATAAGTGACATAAGCAGTTGCTTATAGGGCCCTGTAGGGGCCCCCCAACAACTTCTGGGTTATTACTGCACCCTGGACAGGCTGCCAGTCCATCGCAGAGTAGACACACAGACAGACACATTTACACACATGCACACTCACACTAGGGCGCAATTTAGCATCTCCAGTTCACCTGACTGCATGTCACTGGACAATGGGAGGAAACCAGAGCACCCAGAAGAATCCCAAACAGACAAGAGGGGAACATGCAAAGTCCACATAGAAAGGAACCTGGACGCCCTGGCCAGGAATCAAACCCAGACCCTTCTGGCTGTGAGGCAACAGTGCTACCCATTGTGCCCTGTTAATCATATTAGAAAAGGACATACAGATCTGGAGTGGACAAAAAACAGAGAAAAACAAGTGAGAAGAAGAGAAAAAGCTTACACATAGAGACATGCTTTGCTTTTTTGTGTACCATTAACATTATACCATTTGTCTTAGCTTGTAGCTGGACAATGAGAAGTAGCTGATCTGGGGTCTTCCTGATGAAGCATGCAGATTTAGCACAGATTTAATACTAAGACTTTCTGACTCAGTTTCGACTTCACAAAATCTAACAAATACTGACACGGTTAGCTCATTTTACAACAGCGGTTGAAGACTTGTTCTGCTAATCTAGGTTTGGATACTCAGAGTGTGATTTATCATTGTGAGCATGCACACAAAAGTGTGATGTTTATGATGAACTGTCAAAAAAAAGGCATCATGGTCACTACTGCCACCCGCATCAGACACACTGCATGGTGAAACAGGCTTCTGGCCTGCTGAAAAGCTTCTCTGTAATTTTTCAGATCCCCGTACGAGCATCCAGTCATTAGCAATATACAATTAGCCTTTTATAAATGTATATCATTTAGGCAGCTTATGGTAGCCATTCTTATTAGTAAGCACATAACTTTACTATACAACAGATAGCGAGATGGCGGGGGGCTAAAAATCCCCCCAAAAAACATTTGACAGTTGCCGGTCAAACAGTTCATAATGTACATCCCTCCTGCAGACCTCAACTGTTGCTACTGTTGTTCGTATTCGCCATTAAGGCTAGTGCCACATAAGAAACCATATAGCCACCACACAAACTCCTCCCACTTTTACAGCCTCTCAGTGCTGTTAAACAATAGGAAACACATGAGGGTTTTAGAGGAGGATATGGATAGTTTTGGGTTTGAATTAGTGTAAAACCATGCTGTACCACATTGCCCAATGGAAAAACACCTTTGGAAGAGATGCTATCATTGAAAACTCAATGAGCCCAAGAACACTTGCCTTATGTTAAGTGATGCTTTAGCGAAAACATTTACTGTTGAAAAGCTCTTAGAAAAAGATCTCCATGCAAAGAGAGAACTCCTTAAAAACCATCTTTAGCAGTGCTCTAAAACCACTGATATGAACTACTCTTTAAGCTTCATAACAAGCATTTTACACCATTAATTTATGTTTGTTTCTATGCAGTCATTCAGCATACTAAAAAAAGATTATTTTTCTTTTGACAAAATGTTTCATTAAATTCAAATTTACTAGAAACAATCAGTTCTACTTGCAAGAACAAATGTGGTATCAGTTACAAAAATGGAAACCTCACTTAGTTTTTTCCAACGGCTACAATTAGGAAATAATCAACATCAATTAACATCAAAAGATGCTTTAAGTTGACTTCTAAGAGCTGACCTTAATTGGTCAGCAGTGGAATCATTTGCTGATGAAAAGCTCTTAGAAAAAGGTCTCTACAAACAGAAAGAATTCTGTTAGCAATTGCTTTAGCAATGCTCTAAAACCACTGATATTAACTACTCTTTAAGCTTCACAACAAGCATTTTACACCATTGGTTTATATTTGTTTTTATCCAATCACTCAACATGTTATTTTTCTTTTCACAAAATGTTTCAATAAATTCAAATTATTTGAAATGATTGGTTCTACTTACAAGCACACGTGTACTATGAGTTATAATATCAGAAACCTCACTCAGTTTTTTCAAACGGTTACAGTTAGGAAGTGATCAACATCAATTAGCATCAAAAGATGCTATTAAACGATTTCTAGCAGTAGTGGAATCATTGCTGTTGTCCCTGGTAAAAGATTTTGAAACTGTCAAGCAAATGGTTTTCCATGAAGAGCATTACTCATCAAACACCACATGATTTTTTATTTGACCTTTGCTGACTCAAAGTAGAGTCAGCTGAGGCAGTCAGTTGCTCTTTTCATGCCTCTGCTAAGCTGACATAAGGAGTGAAGCACATAAAGCCTCATGCTTCCAGCAGCAGCGGTCAGAGGAATGGACATTAGAGCCCTATAAAGCTCTCTGATTTCAAACCCGGGTCTCTGATAGGTCTACTGTTAGTCCATTAAATCCCTGATTTCCCAGTGATATAATACATGATGTGATACGTAATAAAGTCATATGGAGTAAATTAACCGGAGAATCTAAACCCATTAAAGTTAATATTCCTATTATAAAAGATGCTTTTTGGCTCATCAGAATTTATGACCATAATTGTTGGTGTCCAAAGCCAAATAGAGAGGAAATGAACAGCGTATCTATTTGGTGAGCTGCCAAAAAACACCTCCTACACACTCATGTAACTTTATGTCAGGCTTTTTTTTTTTTCATTTACCATTTATACATGACAGGGTTAGTATAAGGGTCTGTTCCCCATACAGGCTGAAATTTTGGCATGGGTTATGGGAAAAGCGATCCACTATGTTCTTGTTAAAATAAACCTTTTTCTTTTTTTCACCCCTCCATTCCCTTGAGACAAGACTTCTGCTATCTAGAGAGCTCTCTGGCTCGCACTCCCCCCTTACCCCCACCACCACCACAACGGACCCCCAAAGAACCCAAAACCCTCCCATTCCATCACTGACCCCAAATGGAGTCTGACTGAACTCGTAGAGTCCCTGTACTATATCACTACTATTAGCAAGTCTTCCACAATTGCACCATAGCAGATGTTTGTAAGTTACAAGCAATTTATTGCACAACTGAGTTTCGATACAATCTACAACGCAACAGCTTTGATAACACTGTATTTTGGAATTTACACGTATATTAAACATCAGGACAATTTTATGTTCATCTGCATGCTTTGAACAGCAAGACTAGATCAGACTGGCGCTAAAGTAAAAACAGGGAGACATAAATCAGCTGCATTCCAAATATAGTTTCCCTTTGGCAGGAAAACATGGAGATATCTAGCTATGCCGTTCTCTGTTGTGCATTTGATTTTACAGAAGAGACAAAATTTCACCAAAGAGAATATATTCGGCTCTATCGGGCAGTGTTGCAGAAACCACATCTGCGAAACATATTAACTTCCAAAAGTCATCGTCATACAATTACGAGCACATAAATAGCCCTGACGTATTTTCCAACTCCAGTGCTGGAAAGCTCAGTGAAATATCTGCAAAACCTGAAAAAGTGCTGGCAGGGAGGATTTGGAGTTTGGAGGAGACCACTTCCCGTCTGAAACACCACTTAAAACATGACAGAGCACACCACAAACCAGCTGTCTCTCCCCAACAGCAACAACAATAACAACAACAAGACGGCAAAAAATCAGCACTGGTAACTCTAACCAGACGACCAAGCGACTAGAGACAAACAAGATGTTACAAGCTCAAGTAACCTTTATTGTGGCACACTCAGCAGACTGAAGTGTTCTTTAGGACCTGAGGTGACTTCACTATGCTCTAGACAGTCTAGGTTTTTTCTGCTGCATGACTTGCCTTGATGTTCATGTGTACATTGTCATTTTTACACTGTCTAAAATAAAGTTCCAAAATGGTTATTAACTTGGATATACAGTATAGAAAATACACTTATTGGCATAGAACCTTAATATTACATTATGTCAATGTTCTTTAAACTTTGAAAAAGTTCTTTATATTTGAATTTTTCATGAACAAATATATGCCGTAATGCTTGACTCTAGGGCACTGCTCATAAGGCTACATGATACCTTGTCTACATGTCAGCTTGTCATGACTGACATGGCCCTACAGACATGTTTACAAATGCTTATTCCAGGTTACATTTGCCAATCCAAGTTAACCAAAGCAGCCTTTATGACAGATGATGTCTATTGGAATTGGCATTCATAAACACTTATGTAGGGTTATCTCAGTTGTCATGACAAGCTTACGTAGGTGTTATGTAGCCTTATTAGCAGTACCCTACAGTAAAGTGTTGACAACTATTCTTTAAAGACCCATCTATTGGAAGTGGTTCTTTGGTTGCAATGCTCCAGAGAACTCATTTTGCCACTTTTAGGACCTACAGATATTCTTTTAGTTAAGTGTTCATCAATCCTGATCATAGAGATCTACCTTCCTACAGAGTCCAGTTTTAACTACACCTTCTCCAGCTAACTAAACTTCTTCAGAAGTCCTTCAGTATTAGATACGGCTAGATAAGGCACTGTGCTTGATGCAGGTTGGAACCAAAGCAGATCTCCAGAGGGAGGGTTGGTGACCACTGTTTTAGAACATCTGGAGCATATGCGAGTAGTGAAATCAGTGAAAAACATAAAGGAGGCAAATAGACGCTGGTGGATGGACATCCGACTACAGTTCGAGTCCATTTTCCCTAAAAAATATATCTTAGCATTCAGATCTTAATTAGAGAGAGAGTTCAATGTGAATCTTCTTCTACTCTTTAGGAATCATCTTTGTGCTTAGATACTTCCGAAGCATCAGCCAGATTCCACTATTCTACTCACTTCGCTACTGAAACCAACCTCCTTCCAGTCCACAGATGTTATTTCCAGATGCCAACAGCGACATCACTGAAGAACTACAGAAGGTTGGACTCGACATTACTTCACAGGAACAAAGGGAATGGGGACAGTTTGTGGAAGATGTCTGCACCAGGAAACCTTCAGCTTGAATACTATCACTTTAAGAGTTTTTCCAAAAGATATGAACTGAAATAAGTTCCATTCGCCTAATCAGCAAAGTGACGACCACAACATAACACAAGGGTAAATGACTGTGATTGTTTCCTTAAACAACTCAAGCTGAGTGACCCTGCAGTGCAAGACGTCGCAGGATGATTGCATTGCGGGTATCGAGAATATGGAAACTCGGCTCCTCTGTATGTTTATATGGGGCACGGAGCCGTTACTGGTTTCATTCCCTACATCTGCACGGCCTCAGATTCTGTTTGGGAGTTGGTTAGGAAACTGTGGCTTCTAGTTCCTTCGTTTTGAAAAGCAGTCATAAAGATGACTGAAAGAGTAAAGGAATGAGCGTGTGGTGAACGAGACATTTGGTTGTGTGTTTTTTTTAGATGTGGCTTCACATCTTTTCTCCTGAAAGTCTCATTAAGTATAACTTGCTGGCATAAAATGTGTTTGGAAACTTTTTCTAAATGAAAAATCAAGAACAGTTCGAGTTCAGCGGCCCACAAGGCCACTCCTCCTGTTTTAATAAAGCACAGCATATCTCCTCGACAATTTACAGCCCTATATTAGCAGGTCAGACGCTGCGTTGCTCTGGCTTTAGACTGACTGCGCTCAGCTGCTGCGGAGGAAAGCAGAGCCAGAGAGATGTCACCCGAGAATTCCAGAAAGTTCCGACTATGGAGAAGCCACCGGATGCGAAGGCCCAGAGAGTGAGCTGCACCCTTAAATTGCTGGCCACATCTGGTCTGCATGACACCATATCCTCAGAAAAGCTCTTTACGTTGGGGGAGTGTTAAAACGCAGACTACAACCTTGATTAGGAACCACCATAGACTAGAAAACATACTTTATACACCAGTTTGCAGTCAGGATTTCATTTTGGGGAGGCTGGTTACAGTTTAGGGGGGTGCAGCTAGAGGAAGCATTGTATCCCAGAAACATCATTATTTACATTATTGGTGTATGATTTTGCTTTATGTTGCATGTTGTTGCTCTATCACAATGAGTAGGACAAAAGCATTTAACAGACCCCTCCCACCTAGCACACTCCCTGGTTTAATTGCTTCCCTCAGGAAAAAAAAATTGTGATCAATACAACCCAGGACTTCTAGTTCAGAAGCAGCACATACTGCAGCTTCTGCCACACACTCCGTGTTTCAACAGGAGCTCAGGGGGACATGATATGTAAAGCTGCGCCACATGCTTTGCCCCCCATCTTTTAGAAAAGACAGTTGTTGCTGTAATTGACAATTGATGTAGTTGTTGTGTGTTGGTTTGGGCTGTGTCTATCTGTTTGTTGTGTTTTACTGGGCTCTGCTGTGGGCTGGTGAGCATGTTGTGGTGGCCACCATCAGCATGGGGTTTTATGGCTTGAGGTGACCTCCCTGCTATTTTCCTTGGAGTTCCTGTGGCTTTTCTGCTGGTGTAAAAAACAGTAGTCTTCATAGCAGAAATAGTAGCATCCTCCACATCTTAATCTACACCAAAGCTGCAACATCATCACTGTCCGATAATAAATAAATCAAAACTTTCCAGGAGAAAGCAAAAAGCAAAAACATTTTTTTATGTTTTATTCCAATTGAATTTGGAGCAATTCTATCAGTCCATTCATCTTGAAATTTTACGCAATTTGAAAAACAAAACTGGCAAAAATTGAATGTATTTTGGGTTTTTTGGAACTTACATTAACCTGCCTAGCATTTTCCTTCTTAGCATTTACCTGCCGAGCATTTACCTTCCTAACTCAAGCAACAGCATATCATAGCAAGTAAAGACCAATTAACCAGGGTTCTACTCTTTTACAGTAGTTGACAGTCTGCAGAGAACGGTTGAAGACTGATTCACTCATCACATATTCTGCTTTGTTTTCTTTATCACACTCAGCTTTTTCTACTTACCTAAGAGCAAGCACAGCTTAACTAAACTCCCACAGTGTACATGGGATTTCTATTCATTCTGGTTACAAGATGGCATTAAAAGTGGCATTCTGTGCCTTATTGCCTTTATTGGTTTTAAGCTGTGACATTATGTGAACAGTAGCAGCGTGCAGCTATGAACTCAGGGATGAGCTCAAGACAAATCACATGTTGTATCATTTTTAATGGCATCAGAGTTTCTTTTCTTTTTCTTTTTTAGGGGGGCTAACATCTATGTGAAAGGGCAAATAACCTTTAACTTGGTAAAGAAACATGGTTTCTTGGTTCTTTAACGACATGGCTTACAGGACATTTGGTGGCACCTTTATGTGTCTAAGGTATATAGCTGTGTATGTGTTTACACTGCTGAGATGTGCAAGCGCAAAGAACTTTCAACCTTTGCTTGCATAATGTAAAGGTTCTGTATCACTTAATGGCTTTCATGGAAGGCTTTCCTAGACTTCTCTCTTTCTCAATCACTCCCCCACTCATTCACAACCTCACTCAATCACTCACTCACATCCTCATTCACTCAATTACTCCATCCCTCTCTCACTCGTATTAACTCTCAGTCACTCACTCACTGGTGTTCAGCGGACTGTATGTTCTCCACAACGTTCTCCACTTCATAAGAGCAGTGCTTCACATCAATGAGACTACATGTCCTTGTATCTATTACTGTTGTTCAAGCTCTGCATTCTTTTGGAGCAACAGGTATGCCACCATTGGAGGTCACATTATTAACAGGTTATTAACAACCTGCCTTTGTTTAATTAGCTGTGATGTTGTCTGGCTTGATGGTGTAGCATTTTAAACTGGGAAATTAGCATTATGCTTTGAATCTAAACTTAATTATATCGAAATGAATTAAATGGGAATGGGATTTTTGCTAACACTGTAAAACTGTCACTTCAAAAGAATGCATTTGTGAGCAGGGCTTATATAATTCTCTGTATATCTTGTTCTTGGTAAATACAAAAACTGACATGACATTGCATCTCATGATCTTGACTACTTATGACAGATTTGATAGACTATATGTGTGGTCTGATGGCAATCACTACCTAAATACTGTATGTGATGCTCGCAATCATAAGCAGAAACATCCTCTCTATTCCATCATACTCCACTTCTCAGCAAAGCCCCAACAACAACCCCTCTCCTTTAAACACCACACCCCCAACTCCTACCTCTTGCCAGCACCCCGGCAGCCCCGTGAGAACTGCAGCACGCCCCCACACATCAAAACACAACAAGAAAGGGGAGAAAAAGAAACAGCTGAATACAATTAATGCTCTGGCATTAAATTCCTCTTTTTCCACTTCCACAAGCATCATGGGGAAAATGAAGGGAAAGAAAGGACGAGGGGGAAAAAAGAAAACAACGGACGAGGAAGTGGAGGTTTGCTTAAGCATTTCTGTGGCGCAAGGTACGGTCAGATGTGCCAGTGCATAATTAAACCCAGACTGGAGCAGTTTTAAATGGTAATGCACTGCATTATGGCGTTCAGATTTTCCTCTGAGTTGATTTAACATATATGATAGGAGCTATACAAAACTGACATGCAGCGTGTGCTCACAGTTTCCATTCTTCTTGATTTCTAAAGCTAGTTGGCAATAGATGCGCTACTTTATGTCTGTTTTTGAGCCACACGCATGGGCAGACATACGCAAAAACACTCTGTCCTCTCTATACTGGGTCGGCTATCTCTAAAGAAAGTCTGATAATATTTTCCTTTGGCCCGCCCACTGAGCTTTCTGTCAGGCTGACGCTGTCCCTGTTTGATTTGGAAGCAGTGCTGAGACACAGGCTGGACAGCAAAACTTCAGGCTGATGAAAACGAGGCAAGGCCTCAGCTTTCTGCATTCTTCTATTAAGAGGCCTCTGTCCATTCTGCAGCACTGGGCTTAGCGGTCAATCCATCAGATGTGTCAAGCTATAGCAGCAATATCCACTCTTCCTGAAAGCTCCTATCAAGACTAGCACTTTGACCCCCTTCACTCTTCAAAACACCATTGGTTCTTCAAGAGTTCCTTAGTAAAGACAATGAGCATATCTAGAACTGTGACAACTCAAAGAACCATTTGAATGGTTCAAGGCATGGTTAAACGGTTAATCTCTGTGTGATGGAATACCTGCTATATATGGTTCTTTAATAACCTCAGTTTAAAAAATGACTCTATATAGCACCAACAAAAAGAGTTATCATTAAAGTTAATGAATAGTTTTTACAAGTCATTGAAGCGTTTGGTACTAAATAGAACCTTTTTTCTGGAGAGAGAAAACCTTTAAGTGATACACTCTTTACTAACGATAAGGTTCTTGAAACTTTATGAAAAATACTTGAACTTTGCAGATTTATGAGTATTTAGAACCTCGCAAGGGCTTAAAGAACATACTTGGTTCTTTACCAATTTTAGCTTTCTTCCTAGAACCATTACATTACAGGCTACATTAGGAGATTCACACTCCAACATCCCTTTTATGGAACTTTAAAGAGCCAAGTACTGACAGGAAACCAGAAGAGGTGGTTCTTCAGTGCTTCTTTAGTCAAGGCAATGGTCATATCTAGAACTGTGAAAACTCAAAAACCATATGAGCATTCATTGCGTGATTAAAAGGCTTTTCTCTATATGATGGAACATCTGCTACATATGGCTATTTAAAAAAAACTTTTAAAAATGGTTCCATGTAGCACTGATATCAATGCCATATGATGAAACACCTGATATACATACATGGTTCTCTAAAAAGCTTAAAACATGGTTATATATAGCACCAAAGCAGGATCTAAATAGAACCGTTTTTGTTTTTGCTAAGAGTGAATGGTTCTTCATGCGCAGTTTTAAGAAAAGCCCTTAAAGCACTTAAAGTGATACAGAATCTTGTACACTATGTTCAGGTTCTTCAGAGTTTATAAAAGTCCTTTGCTCTGGCACATCTCCTATTACAAAAAAACGACTATTTAAAGAACCATCCATCAAAGGTTCTTTTTGGAACTAAAAGTGGTTCTTGTATGGCATTGCTCCAAAAACCCCACACCTTTTACACCAGTGTAAACACATGCACAACTGAACTCTTAGCAGTAGGTTCCCACAAAGGCTTCTTTGGGCCAGCCAGCTGCAGTGATTCACATCTGGAGCTTTAAACGCTTTTAATGTACTGCAATTGATCTGCAATTACTCTTGTTCATAGTCTTTTTCATTCTTCTCCATAAATCAGCTGGATTCTCATATTTTCAAAGCTCATGCAATTTCAGCCCATTCTGGTGCTACAGATTATTGCTGGAGTTAATGATTAGATTAAAATATGTTGCACTAGTATTATAGGCTACGTTGTGACCAGCTCTTGGGAAATCAGCCACAAGAATAAAGTTACTTCTTAGCTTGTCTTGTTAATAAGCCATCCATATTCTGCCCACAAAAATGCCCACTTTCATAGTAACTGTTGCACGGTCAGACAAACGAAGTCAGACATTCTATTTTACCTAATGAAAATTTCATGCACATGTTTTGTCAAAATACATAAATTATTGTAGCTTCCTGCTACTGGCTTGTTCGACCATGCATGCACAGGAGGCATGGCCATGTGGAATGGTGATTGTGGAGCACCAGACTTGGCTGCCGTGGCAGCAGTAGGAAGAAGCTAACCCTGTAAATAGTTGGTCTGATATCTTAAAATGTATACAGGTGTTGCTGGTGTCATTCTGAGCTAGGCTGTGGGGCTGGTTAATGGGGTAATAGTGCAGTGTTGGTGCATAGCTATTGATGACCTGCCTGCTGCCCTGGTTGTTCAGTAGCGCTGGGCAGTGGTCTCTATTGCTGCTGCTGCATTAATTAAAAGGGCTCTTGCCTGAAGTGCCATGTTGCCCATGCTTTCTCCCTCTATGCCAACACCACATTATTCCCATTGCTCTGCTAAAGTGTTTGTTTAGGTTATGCTAAACTGCTACATTATTCTGAGCTTCCAGTTTAAAATGCTATACTACATTCTAGCTTTTTGCTAGCCAGGAAGTTTGGAAAGTACAATGGCAAATTAGCCACTATGCTAATGCTAGCTTTATTACACAACAAAAAAAATATATACTACAACGGTGTGACCTTTCACATGGATAGAAAATAAATGCAATTTGAAATGAATAATGCACTCCGAACACAGAGTTTGTGAGCACCATGATTTCTCATTAGGCTGAATGGGATTTTTCCCAGTGCTCTATGAAGACTGTCCAACCTGAAAGCAGTTGCCATGATTGTGAAGCAAGAACAAGTCAATCCAGTGAACAAAGGTGCAATGACCCGCATCGACCCTTTTCACGTATTGATCAAGTGGACCCAGGAGAACTAATTTAAAGGCTTAATTCTCTAAACCCTGCAAAAGGTGAATGTAAATGACCAAGGACTTCTGTACTTGGTGATGCAGGATGGCGATAGCTGTGCTGATAGAAAGCACATGGTGGTGTTGGTGGTGTGTGTAAGTATGTGTGTGTGTGGGTGTAGAGTCCTGTCTGCAGGTCTCACGGGCACTCTGGACTGCTCTTAATGTGTAACACATGTTTTCATCTGCTTGGCATGTAGCACAGCTGGGGGGGGGGGGAGGCTGGGGTTGCAGGAGGAAACAGCTGATGACGCAGACTGACTACAACTCCCTTCAGACACAAACTGAAATTCATCATGGGCCGTTCTCTCGGACCCAGCATGCCTATATCCTTACGCACTTACGAGGAAAACCTCCTCGACCCACACTGCGATCCTCATTCGCTATGGGAAGAATCTGAAATATTACATAGAGGCTCCAGTAACATCTCCAGTGTGACACTGGTAATGAAATACAGTCCAAAATCCTTTGTCTTGTAGTTTGCTGTCTCGCCTCATTATTTATGATACTGGCTGGTTTTGTCGGCGTTGTAGCACTGTAAGAAGCATGCATTATGAGGGTCCTGTGTGTCAGAAACCACCTAAGCATTGACCCTATAGTAAAGAGAGTCTGATGCCTCACAGTGTCACAGCCATCTGTGGCTGGTATTCCAAAAGGGCATAACTAGCATTGCACTCTCTCAATAGGAAGGCGCTCCCTTTCCAACCCTCAGCAAGCAAACCGCTTTGCTTTCATTGTTAGTTATTGCCAAGATTTCACAATATTTAATGCTAACGCTAAATTACTGCATTCATTAATGTATTGTGAAATCAGCTAATCTTATTAGCATCTTAGCATTTCGATTCTGTATTAGCATGTACATTGCGTCACTTTTACAGTTGTTGTGTAAAGAATGACTGCATTATAATTACAGCTTGTTACTATAAGCCTCTAGCAGAATACAGCTATATCAGTGTCATTTCCTGATTGTTTTATTTGCTATTTTACTGCTATTTACTCTTCTGATAATAAATTACTGTGAAAATGGTGCAATAATATAATAAAATATAATAAAAGTAGTATCTAATAATATACTGTAATTTTACAGTGTTCATTTTCATGCACAGCTTTAAGAAAGCAGTACAGAATGTTCTTTTGTTTATGGTGTAAAGAATGGTGGTGCTTATTTGTCAGCAGCCACTCAGCTTAACCAGCTAAAACTAAAATGACAATGACCAAACATCTAGTCCTATCAGTGTGAGATCCACAACCATCTAGCATAACTCATTCGCTCTCTCTA
Organism: Semaprochilodus insignis; assembly: GCA_034552555.1. Lineage (NCBI taxonomy): Eukaryota > Metazoa > Chordata > Actinopteri > Characiformes > Prochilodontidae > Semaprochilodus > Semaprochilodus insignis. The sequence goes on from CM067474.1 coordinate 58,192,610, forward strand.
GGTTGGTAGGATGGTCCACCCTCTTCCCCATGATCCTTCTGTGCAGGCCTCTGTTGGCTGAATTGGGAGTTTGCATTCTCCTCCAGTCCTATTGGCCTGGGTTGTGTTCTCTGAAAGCATCATTAAACAACTACAACAGTTAAACTATGAAGAAACTATCGTTTCAAACTTTTTCTTTCCACAGTTATTATGATGGTTGCTCAATGATGACTTTGAGAATCGCAGTCCTGTGCAGAGAAATTGGCAGCAGTCTGAAAAAAATACAGTGCCATTTCAAGGGACTTGGAAGAAGCTCGTGCCTCCTAGCTTGGTGACATCATGTGATGGGGAAGACCAAACTCTTGAGTAAAAGTGGCTACAACTACGACTGAAGAAATCTGGCTAAGAATTGGGAAAAAAAGGAAAATTGTGGTGCGAGATGCCAAGTGACACAAGGAAATCTGTGTTCCAAAGATCATTTAAGCCCCCTGGCCACTAAAGTTGTCCCTCTTTTCTCCTCCATAATCATCTGGTGGCATGTTGTACAGATTTTTAGGACAAAATTATGGACTTGCTTGAATGGGTCACTGGCAGTATGCTTTATACCAGAGGTTCTCAGTCCTGGTACTGGAGTACCACTGCCCTGTATGCTGTATTGTTCTCCCTGTCCCAATACACTTAGGTCATGGCAGGAAGGGCCTGTTAATTCATCTATTAGTTGCACCAGGTGTGATGGGAGCAGAAGAAACCACACCAAGGATTAAGAAGCACCATCATAGAACACACAATCTCAAGGACAATTTGGGCACAGTTGTGTTCCAAATGATGGTACTGTCAATCTTCCATCCTACCAGGCCACAGTACAAACCTAAAGGTTCCAAAAAAGTTTTTTTTTCAGTACAATTACATAGAGGAACCACTTCCCTGAAGAACCTTTCAATGGATGAGAGATGTGTGAGTGTGAAGTTCTTAAAGCTGAAAGAAGACATGCTGTAATATAAAGCTTCTGTGTAAATGAAAGGCACTGGTCTGCCCAAGGCAAGTTTTGTTTTTGAGAGTGCAATGGCAGTTGAGGAGGCTCAGTATTTGACGTTGCATTCATGTTCTGAACATCTGGTCAGGATAGACTGCAGGGAGAACTTAGCCTTGTTCCACATGGACAGGATATACAAGAAAACAACAAGATGGATGGAAAAGAAAAAAACACTAGTGCAAAGAACAATCTGCATAAAAAGAGAACCACATTGCACTTTTTGGAGCACAAGATGTTGGGCTGGCTAGATTAGAGAATGTGTGAGGAACACATGTGAAGGTCACACATTACAGAACAATAAAAGCAATAAGAAACTCAAATTTGCTTCTCTTCTCCACATGTGGGTCCTCTTACATCTGTTAGATGCAACATTGCTTTCAACCACTTGCCTACCCCATTAACCCATGCCGAGGACAGAGAAACAGTGTTGAAGCTGCTCCTCAGTCAATGAGAGGAGCTGTTCAAACAACTCATTAGCACCAAAACAGTGTCCACACCAGCAGTGCAAACTAGTCTGAGGACTGAACCGCTTGTCAAACACATTCACTTAGCGAGAGAACAAACATCTTAAATTTCTCAGACCATGTTGTGAAAGGGAAGCATGTGCAACGATGCTGTAAACGCACCCTGTGGAGCACAATGCTCGCCTCAACAACGTTTACCCCGCCTCACTAACAATAACAACCCGCATGTTTACCCAGTGTCAGCAAATACCTGCATCACAAAAGTTGCCAAAAACCTAAACCTACAGCAAAACTACCTCATGGCTATACAAAGCTGCATAACAGGGTCGACTACCACTGTTTATTAGAGTCTGATTAGAGTTTACGCTCAATAAGCCTTGTTATAATTTTACTCTGAAAAAAGATAAGATAACGTAGTCTTGGTAGCACAACAGAAAGCCCAGCTCTCTTTCACCGAGAGACATCCTAAGCCAGAAGAAGTGCGGAAACAGCCTGAAATTAGGGAGTCAAATAGCGTGTCTGGATCTGCTTAGCGTTCCAGATCCATTTAAGAGTCTACTCAGGGTGAAACTTAGAAAGCTCAATGCTCAAAGCTCAGGCTCATGTAAGTCTCTGACTATTCCGAAACACATCTGTGTGCCCCACTAATACACATCTGTCTATACGTCAGCTGTAAAATTGACGCTTAATGATGGCCCTTGCTCTGAGCAGATGGTTAACTCCTCAGTAGTAGACTCTGTTATCAGGCCCAAACCTATACAGGTTCACATTAATAACTGGCTATTAACTAATAAAAGACTGTCAATTCTATTCTACAGTACACTGTAATAGTAAGGCATTTAATTTAGCTGATTTAGTGTATATGTGCACATAAAGACAAGCCAAGACAGACGGATTATATGTTCTATTCATGTGGAAATGATGTACATATTTAACTTCAACTGAATGCATCACTAGTCTGGATGATAAGCTTTAAAGTTAATAACTATGTAATAAGACTGTAGTTAAGGGGTTAAGCATTTCTGTCTTCCATGTCAGTATGAAAGTGAAATCACAGGAGCCGGACAAGCAGAAACAAAGACATGCAGTAGAGAAAGGGCAAGAGTGATCCTCCAGGCTTACCTTAAACTTCTCAGTTATACTCCTCTAATACGTCTCTGAAGCCCTGAGCATGCCTTTGCTTCAGTCTCCCACTCTCCACTGCGGCTGCCTGTCTCTCTCTCTCGTTTGCTCTCTCTCTCTGATGTGCTCTGCCTCCCAGCTGCCCCTGTTACGTCTGAGTAACAGTCTCCAATGATGTGGGCTTTGCTCTGTGGAGGCTGGCTCACGCTCCTGCGCTCTCTGCTGACAGAGCGGACAGTGGGCTTGTCCTTCAATCTCCATAGTCCCCACAAGAGGAGTCGGGGGGGGGGGGGGGTCAACTACAGACCTGACTGGTGTCTTAAGGAGTAGAATTCTAATTAAAGGTGCTTTGTCTTCCGAAACATCTCAATGAATTGTTGTTCTTCATCTAAATAAGTAATTATTCTTTCTTACTGTGTCATGTAAGAACAAGCTCTGTTTGTCTTAAACAGTTCACTGCTCTCAGAACAGAACCTCGTATCACCATTTGCCAGGTTTAGACAGACTTTGAAAGTATCCTGTTGCTCTTGACACTGTGTGTAAATTTCATCATGATTGGACTAAAAGACATAGGTCAAAATGACATACCCCATAGACTTACATTAAAAGTAGGGTATGATTTTTCTTTCTCCTGTAAAGTTATCCTTGTGGAGATATGAAGTTTAATTCCAACAGCAGTGATATATACAGTCATTGTTAAAAAAACATTCATCTTTGTGCTGAGCA
>CM067474.1:58198433-58211318 GCA_034552555.1 Semaprochilodus insignis
TCTTCAACTTTTATCTCCCCTACCTTTTTATATTTCTCTCCCCCTCTCTCTTTCAGCATCTCTGTTTTTATTTCCTCCATTTCCCACTTTCTTTTTTATTTTTCTCTTTCTCTCCAACTTTTTCTTTTGTCTTTTTCTGACTCTTTTTTCTGTCTGTTTCTTTTCCCTTTTTCACTCAGTACCAGAGAACTTCATACCGCTTTCTTTCTTTCTTTCTTTCTTTCTTTCTTTCTTTCTTTCTCTCTCTCTCTCTCTCTCTCTCTCTCTCTCTCTCTCTCACTCTGTTTTCTTCTTTCACAGGAAGTCAGCGGAGCGGGCTGAAAATTCATAACAGTGTCCAGCAGCTGAGTAAGGGCTTTTCTCTTTAATGGAGAGACAAAAACAGTATGTGTGTGTGTGTGTGTGAGAGAGAGACGGTGAGAGAGAGCGAGAGAGTGAGAGAGAGAGAGAGAGAGAAACAGAGAGAGAGAGAGAGAGAGAGAGAAAAGTTGGCACACTCACTCCTCTAATTGTGTGAGTGAATGTGAGGGGCCATGAAGAACAGACAGTAATTAGAGAGGGCCGTGGTACAGAGAACAACAGGGCAGTCACATCTCATAAACACACTCCTTGGAACTCTGTGCTGTTTTAACTCTTTCATTTTAACCCTGTCATCGCCTCTCTACTTCACGCAGCTCTTTTGTTTACTGCTATCCAGGCGCTGAATCACCATGTGCAGAAAAGCATTGCAGTCTCTATTTCTGCACTGTGATCAACAGCTGATTAAGATCTCTGAAAACATGCAGAGTGAAAACCCTGCTAGACAGAGGGTTAACTCTCCCGCAGTGCTCTGATTACTGAAGGTAAATCTGCAGCTTATTTTGCATGTCTGACATGTCGATAGAGCCACCAATCCACTATCTATATATCAGTCTATAAATCTATATCTCTATCTATCTATCTATACATCTATACACAAAAAGTAATGTAGAAGCTCCTAATTCCTAATTAATATAATTTTGGGTATTTATCTTCATATAGTCTTGGCTCTATCATTACTTTGACACACTTACCGACACGTGGCAGTGATGGAATATTAGGCGACAGTTCAAAACTTGGAATCACTCTAATGGAATAATTAATTAACTAAAATTATTACAATTCATTTTGTTCATATAGCTAAAAAATTATTGATTTATGATAATTAAAAATAATAAACACAAGTGATTTTCCATCTATCTATTTGATCTATCTAACTATCTATTATAATAGTACTGTAGTAGTACTTTCGAGCAATAGTGTTGCTGCTATGTATGTGATCTATTATCTATATCAATAATAGTCATGTAGAAGACCCTCATTAATATCATTTGTATTTATCTTCATAAAATTTGGCTATATTATTCCTGTGAGATGCTTACTGACTCCAGAGTGATGGAATATTAGGCGACAGTTCAAGATTTGGAATCAGATCGTCCATGGAATTCAGACTTTGGAATGTTAGCAAAAACACTGGAGTTGAGTGTTATTACTGTGCTCTGTGCCTCTAACTCCCTCAGGAACAAAAGAAGACCATCAAAATATGTATGTGTGTGTGTGTGTGTGTGTGTGTGTGTGTGTGTGTGTGCGCGTATGCATGCGTGTGTGCGTGTGTGTGTGTGTGTGTGTGTGTGTGTGTGTGTTCATTCTCTGGTTATAAATGATGTGCATGTGGCTGGATGGTGATATGTGGCTGGACAGTCGGTTTAAACTCTGTGACTCAACAAGTGAAGAATGCAGATAGTCAAAGAGACAATGAGTTAGATTTTAGATTTTTAATCCTCTCTAGTCCAGGAGGACATGACACATGACACATGACACACACACACACACACGCTCCTTCGTCATGGTCCATTACCAGCCAACTGGACAGTTTGGCTTTTTCCGAGGCACAGATAGAACTTATCAACAAACGTCTGGCAGAGTGGAGGAAAAAATCTGCGGGGTGTGTGAGAGACAGGAAATAGACGCTGACCTCAGTGACCTCTGTGGCTCTGATGAGCATATCTTTATAACCGCTGGCTCAGGAACAGGGCCCATCTGAGGCTGGATCGTTGCATGTGTTTACTCTGGCCCATCGTAACTGGTCCCAGACCTGGGCCTCTCAGCTTTGGCTCTGGATCAGGGGAAAACCCAAAAGAGATGAACTTCACTCATTTGCAAGCAGTGTTGCATCTGTGGCTTCAGAGTTTCTAAAGCTTTGAGGAACCTTCACAAGCAAACAGATGCAGCATGGCCCATCCACCTGATTCATTTCCTGAACTGCCTAGCTGTTGAATAGGCACTGGTTATTGAAAGGGCATTGAGTGTTGGCAGAAAACTTGGGGTGGGGTGGGGGTGCAGAATAATGCCTGAGGGTTCCTCGATTATACATTTTTCATAGTCAAAAACAAGACAATTTCACAAAGGTACAAACGGTTTACAAAAGAAGTGAATTAAAATCTTTATTTATGCATAGCAGAAGTATTTTGGGGTTTCAGAACATAATTTCTAGGTTTGCAGTTGCTAAAATTATGATTATAATTAAATCTCAGTATAATGCAAATATTTTTCCAGATACTCTTGCTGTATTTTGAGTTAATGTCTCATAATTCTGACTTACACAATGTCACATGATGATGCATTATTATAGTTATAATTTGCTATCTTATACTGAGACACTATATCTTAATTATAATGCAGTATACTGCAGAGCTTGCATCACCACATATTTTTCTGTCAAGAGTTATGTGAAGTCAAGTTGGCATTGACTATTCGCTGATGATGTGATGACTAAAACCACAGGATAAAAGAATGCTTTACAACAAGCAGCTTGAATCCATGAAGAATTTGGGAAGCCACAGGTCAGCAAAGTGCAATGGACCATTTCCAATGAGCCTTGGGTTGCATTGCTAACCTTAAGGGAACCAGAGATATGAATTTGGGAATCTCACAAATTTGAATCCATCTTTGACACACTTGCTTGCTCAGTCTTGGGTTAGGGATAGGGTTAGGGTTAGGGTTAGGGTTAGAGAAATTTAGAGCGCAATATGCAAAATAAGAGTAACCTATATCAAGCCTTTCACGATAAACCAGAGATTTATCAAAACCGGAGACAAAAACAATCAACATCTGAACCCTGAAACCCTTTTTTGGTCGTCTTTGCTGAGGTGTCCATGCTGTTTGTTTCAAAATCACGTGATCAGCAACATAAAACTTATAAGCATAATTGCCGAGCAGCAAAGTCAGCAAATTAACTAATCTGTACAACCCCTACTATAGTGTGATTATGAGATACTAGGTCATAATTATGAGATACTAACTCATTTTAAGATACTAAGTTATAAGATGCTGATTGATGCTATACGATGCTCATTGCTATAAGATACTGCTGCAATCACGACTAATTAGCTCATAATTACATGATACTACCTCATAACTACGACATATTATCTCATTATGAGATAGCAAGATACTAACATATTGTTTGAGATTAATCATTATGAGATACTCCATACTTAGGAATTTTATGTCTCATAATACTTGGCTAGCATCTCATAATTATGACTTAGTATCTCAATGTAAGTGGTTGGTTTATTATAAACATAACTTAGTATCATACAATGAGTTAGTACATTTTAGTTATGGAATATTTACATATTATGGACATATTAACACTTAAGTCAATTTTTTTAGGTCCTAATTATGAAGTAATATCTCACAATTGAGATACTACATCATAATAATTAGAACAGTTTTTCTTCTGAACTAATAAAGTACATTTGGCTTTAAGAGTACTTTTCCTGCTGAATACTGCCACCACCATATTTCACAACTATTTAGTTTGATTAGTCGTATATGCAAGTCATATATGCATTTGTAGCATTTAGCTGACGCTCTTATCCAGAGCGACTAACATGGTTATTCGTATCACAGGCAGGCCAATGTAGTGTTAGGAGTTTTGCCCAAGGACTCTTATTGGTGTAGCACAGCATAGTCACCCAGACTGGGATGGGGTGGCAGCTCACAGGCTGATAGTGCTGTTTTGTGCCACACCAACAGCTATCAGTGTGTCTGGATGTTGTAACATGTTTGTGCATCTCTGTGAAAGAGTGAAATACATATATTGTGGATGTATTTTGAAATGGCACCTATTTTGTTCAATATATTGCTTTCATATATAGGCATGCAAGCACAAATGACAGAGCATGCGTTTGCACATACACTTGAGTGCGGATGTGATGTTTTTAGCTGTGGTCTAGTCTTTGAGAATATTCCACCATGGCTCCACGTCTCAAGATACTTAATGCCCGGTCTATTTAAACTGCACTTGGACTCATAACACCTCATTAACGAATTAGAATTGGGATCGACACACACCACAGCCAAAGAGGCATTAACTGTGTTCACCATCTCCTAACCCAGCCTGCATTAAACGAGAGCATCATTCACTGTTTATAGGGACCAGCTCTCTGATATGCACCACATAATGCAATCCTGACACACGTTAGTGCACTCTTCTGCACTGACCCAACTTCCAAATGCATTTATGGTCCAAGGGAATGAAATTTCTTTCTTTATAAGGCCCAAGTGCTGTTCCATAAGTTCTTTTTAAAGCTTCTTGTGGTTGGGATCACATAAGCAGATGTCTGAAGCACACACAACGTGAAACCATACCTTTGCATGGCTGTCACAAGATCAGCACAGCAGGCCCAACTCTGGTGGAGCACTGCTGATAAAGTGCTTCAGGTAAATCCATTTGAGAAAGAAACTAACAAACTGTGAAAGTACTTTTCCTATAATTGAAGATCTAGTCATGTGAAGCGAGACTGGCTGGGTTTCCAGTGCAGACGGCATGGAAAAAAATTGCTGCCTGTGCCCGGGCCTTTTTCACCCTTTTCAGTTATATTCATTATTTTTGCAGCGGTCTGGAGCCGCTGGCAGAGACGGGCCGGCCTGCGCAGACAGCAGTCGCTCTGTGCTGGAGAACATGCTGTAATGCTGAGGGCTGAGACAGGAAATGGCAGTGGTGGAGCAGTGTGCGTATGTGTACTTGTGCAGTGATGGGCAAAAATCCTGCTAAATGGATTCTACAAAAACAAAAAGTATATCATATGTATGTATGCATGAGATTAGTACTTCCCAAATCTCTAAGTAATCAAATCAAGTAAGTCTCGTAGTAGTCAAACCATTAAGCAGTCAGTCTGAACATAGGGGAGGCAGCGGGGGCGACAATTCCCCTTTAATGTTTGGAGGAAACTTAGTATTCCTCCCCAGGTCCAGATTTTATGTGTGTTGGGATTGCTTTTGGTTGGTAAACTTGCCCAAAAACGCGTCAACAGACAGGAGTGAAACATGGTAGGTAGGTCTGGCATTGTGAGACATGCAAATGATTCAAGTTGCATGCTTGGCTGTGCATTTGATGTAAGCATAGGCTAATACTTATCACTCTCCTGACTGAGCCAACAGCCATGATTGCGGACATTCAGTGAGCAGTGATGCCCTCCATGAGTCATCCTGTTAGTGCCAGCATCATTAGCAGACGGCTGCAAGACAGAGGACTACATGCACACAGATTGTTACGATGACTGCTCTTAACACCATGTCAACGTCGCCAAAGACTGAAATGGTGTCGTGCCAGACTGTCATAGAGTGACTCAGAATGGCAGCGGGTCATCTTCAGTGACGAGTCCGGCTTTTGTCTTGGCGGAGACAACCAACGACTCCGTGTGTGGAGGCACTGTGTGTCAGCGCCAAGGTGAACGGTATGTTGCCATGTGTCACATGTACAAAAGGCCTGGTATCACTCCACCTCCACCCCTACCGCAAAATCTCCAGGAACTGTGTGAGAATATTCAAGCTGCATGGGATGGATTATCACAAGACACCATTAGGAACCTCTACAACTCCATGCTGAGACGTCTGGCATGTTGCATTAGCAAACATGGCGGCCTGACGCCATACTGAGAGACACTACTTCTGTATGTGTAGTCAATTATTTTAAACAACTATACCTCAAACAGAGACTTTTAATCCATATTTTTCATTATGTCTTCACATCCCACAGGAGACATTACACAATGACGTAGTATCGACAGCATCGACTGGGAAGCGCACCCACTGTGTTGTGCTTAGCCGTCCTGTCATTTTTAGGATGGGATATTCCTTTCTACTTCCAGCAACCTTTTCATTTTGTTTACACTGAGTACAAGAGTCATGTGTCAGTCACACATAGCAATGTTTCATGCAATTACACCTCCCTTTATTCAATTAACTAATCACGGTCATCAAAACAGTTCATGCCATCTGTAGCTCAGACGTTTGCAAATCTGTGACTTTTTATTGGATAGCTCGGCCAAGAACTGCCTACTCTGTAAGAAAGAGGCTGTTTGTCTCACTTTCAAAATGTAGAGCTGGGCAGTAACTAGTTACATCTACTCAAGCGCTTAGGTAATAGATGGATTTGTACGTGTTAAGGTCGGTAGGTGACATCACCGAAAAATGTAAAAATGATTGTTGTCTTCACCAGCATTCCTCCTCTTTGTCAAGCATTCAAAACTATACAGTAGGTTAAAATGAGGACAACTCTTTAGATATTGTTTTAAAACAAAACAAAACAAAACATCTTTTCTTAAGTAACTGCATTAACATTGAAATGTTTCAAAGAGAGATACTGAAGATACTGTGGCATCTGCAGCAGGCCACACTACCTCCAGGGGGTCTCAGGAGGTGTGGCCATGAGAAGGCTCAAGGGCTCATGGTAAGTGTGTGTTTCCTGTAAGAATGGTTATTTGTTTGTTAAATGTTGCTAATGTCATTGTTTATTAATTAAAGTGTGTATATGTGTGTTGCTTGTGTTTATGGGTTGAGCTGGGGGTTATTATGGGGCTTTTAGTCACCACAGAGTGGAGTTCACCGACATGGGAGGTGACCTCCTCTGCTAATTTGTGCTGTATGTACTTTTTCTCCTGATATTAATAAAGATGTTTACTCCTAGCAGAAATGAAGGCTCCCTTGTCTCCTTCATCTCCAAGACACTACAATGTGTGCATACATACATATATATATATATCACAAAAAATAGTTGCACCCAGAAGGAATCAACTGACAGGAATGAAACTTCGTGGGTAGGTTTGACATTGTGGGACATGCAATTGATTCAAGTTTCAAACTTGGCCAGGCATGTGACGTATGCAAGGACGGGTCTTATCGCTGTACCTGACTGACATCCTGTCATGGAGTGACTCAGAATGGCAGCGGGTCATCTTCAGTGACAAGTCCCACTTTTGTCTTGGTGGAGACGACCAACAAATCCGCGTGTGGAGGCACCGTGGTCAGCGCCAAGATGAACGGTTTGTTGTCATGTGTCACACGTCCAGAAGGCCTGCTGTCACTCCACCTCCACCCCTACCGCAAGATCTGCAGAACTATGTGAGAATATTCAACCTACATGGGATGGATTATCACAGGACAACATTAGGAACCTGTACAACTCCATACTGAGACCTCTGGCATGTTGCATTAGCAAATATGGCGGCCCGACGCCATACTGAGAGACACTACTTCTGTATGCGTAGCACAATAAATATTCCCCACATCCGTCTAAATTTATCATCATTTATTTGTCTTCCTTCCCAATAGCATTGCAATCCCACACTTCCTTCTTGGTGCAACTATATCTTTGATGATGAGTGTAACATTGTAGTGAAGATGCTGGAAACATAGCGTTTTAACCTGATGCACTTTTGTTGTGCATAGCAGTAGGGAAGAATGATTGGGAAGCTGCCAGGTCATTTCTAGCCACACATTTCCCGTACATGGCAGAGAGCAAACCCACACAAACTTCCCCACAGTAAAGCACAATAAAGCACATACATCACACAAATGCATCTCATGGACTAACAGCCACAGCTACTTATAAGATTCAAGTCTCTCCTACTACAAGTGTGGCGCTCTCAAGAGGCTGTGGGCATGTTTGCTTTGCATGGCCACACCTTCCACATGTTCATAGTTCATGATGTTCATGTGAGCCAGTAGCAGCTCACTACAATATTAGGGAATTTTTAATAGAAATAGAGCTTTAACATTCTACATTGGGATTCTACTTTCACTGTTCAATACAATCCAGTAATAAAATAAATTGAACATTCTGAATGTTTAATCGATTAAACATGTTATTTGGTTGCCACCAAATGTTTTCATTTGTGCCTTGCTTTAAATCAACATCTCTGATCGATTTGCTGATTCAGTATTTAAAATGATTGAAATGACCATCCTCATAATATGTGCCAATCAACCATATGTTGGGGCTGACTAGCACAAATGCACAACATGAATTTGGTCCTGAATGCTATCAGGACTGCAGTCTTTTCATAATTAACATTCTCATTTGCGCATTACTTTCTGTCTCCTACTGTCTGGTTCTGTGCTGTGTTTAATGTGTTTAGCGTCAGTCAGGTTGTGCACTGTTTTGTACGGATGGTGTTGTTTGTATTGCGCTGCTCTGCCTCTTGTTTAACTGCACTATGTGTAGTCAGCCAATTTAAGTCTGTGTGGTCTTGTAAACATGGGCCATGTGTGTATGTTGCAGCAAGACCTTGGAAGAACATTGTTTCATTCCACCAAATACTTCTACATCACTGGTAGAAATATCCAACCTTCATTTATTTAATGTCCTGTGATAATCCACCCCATGAAGCTTGAATATTCTCACACAGTTCCTGTGGAGTGACACCAAGTGGATCTTGTCACTAAAAATGACCCGCTGCCATTCTGAGTGACTCCATGACAGGCTGGCATGACACAAACACAGTCTTTGGCAACGTTGACGTGGTGTTAAGGGCGGTCGTCATAATGGTCTGCGTGCATGTAGTCCTGCATCGTGCAGCAATCAACCAATGGTGCTGGCACTAACCGTATGACTCATGCAGGGCATCACTGCTCACTGAATGTCCATGATCATGGCTGTTGGGTCAGTCAGGTACTTTCCACTGTGAGAAGACATCTGAACACTATGAGTCTGAAAGGATGTGTAGCTGTAAAGGAGCTCCTCACCAAGAAAAGCTGCTAGTGTTCTCAGAGCAATGGACTGACCACCCCAGAGACTATCAACATCACTGAGCTTGTTTGGGATTACTGGGATCATGTGAAGCAGAAAATGCAACAGACTTTTAAGACTGAACTTTGAAGGCGTGGAAACGCATCCCTGCAGATTGCTCTGAAAAACTGAAAGCACATCTCCTAAAAAGAATGAAGGCTGTAATGAAGGAGGGAGATGACTTAAAATATATATGATATTTAGCTGTTGAGGCTGCTGTTTAAATTTCAGTTGAATATGTTTTCTATTTTTTGGCATGAAGCTGAAAACTGAATAATGCACACTTAATAGCTGTTTTAAACCGGAAGTTAACCTAATGAAGGGTAGTCCCTGATATTTGCACTGTACTGTATATGGTTAACATCATGACAAAGTTCTTCTTGATCTTGGCATGCCAACCATTGTACCGTCAGCACTCTCAGCCTTAAAGTGGCAGGTACAAACTGTACTTCAATCAATGTATCTGACAATGTGTAACTCGTAAAACATGGCAACAGAACAAGGGCTCCTTCTGTACGGCTTTTAAACAGACCTACTGCTCCTCCAAAGCACTCAGACTGCAGACTTTCATTTCCGCCCTGCATTTTCAAAGCAAAGACCAGGGAGCAAAAAGTCAAGGATGTGCTAAGTAATGATTTTTTCACATGTCTCTGTTTTCCACAAGAGTTTTCCATTACAGGCCAGGCTGTTTGTTCTGATTTCGTCCATTTCTCACTCTTTTGTTCCAATGTCTATTTTGTTTTCATTCCCTAAAGCTGTTTACTCCACACCATAACTTTAATAATAATAATAATAATAATAATAATAATAATAATAATAATTATCATATAAATCATCGTCATATTCAATTCAGTTAGATTAGATTAGGCCAGATAAGAGTAGATCAGATTCAACTTTATTCAATGAATGTTACAAGTATTAATATATACAGAGTGAGTGGAGAGAATACAGTGTAGGTTGTTTGTACTGTGAAAGCACATATGCAAAAATGCAGATAATAATAATAATAATAATAATAATAATAATAATAATAATGATAATAATAATAACAGTATTAGCTCACTTAAGTTAGAAATGGTGACTGCTATTAAAAGCACTTTTAATCCGTTTCTGTATTGTTGCTTGCACTGTCAGGGGTCTGCTGCCCACTTGTGGCCATAATGAGAGTGACAGTCAGACATTGTCGATACAAATACTACTGTTGGCTGAACGGTGGTTTCCGGACTTCGCTCAGTAAACTATGACTAAATACACTTGACATATTGCACCAAGAAAGTGAAATGATGCCACTTCCCCTCATGCCTGACGCAGACCCTTTATTCTGATGGTTGGACTGATGGAGAACAGTTGCAACACCCTCTGTGTGAAATGGTCTCAGTCAATGCACTCTAAGAAATGAAACTGCTCTGTTGTTGGTTTTAATCAGTTTTTTGTTGTTGTTGGTTTTACATTTAATGTATGTAAGTCAGTGAACAGTCAGTTGTGTTGTTTCAATGAAATTAAGTGAACTGTGAGAGTTACTGTTTGTTTGGTCAACACAAACATCTTTCCAACAGGCTCTTGGCATCACCTCTTTGCATATTGTTTTACTTCTTTTACTCACCATCTTTGTGGTGGCTTTTTCCTTGGCCTGCTGTCCATAGTGTGTGCTTCATTCAAACCTAACTTTACTAACTTTGCTACAATAATTAGTGGAGCATAACTACTTTAAGTTGAATATGAGTTATACACAAACAGGACCAGTCCAGTTGTGTGATTTATTTGAATTTAAGGAGTACATTACTCAAAAGCTACTTAACACAGCTGCATGGAACCATTCATACATTCTCAATTAAACCTGAATATAACCCGTCCAATTTATTAGAACTTTCTCAAGTCACTTTAGTGTGACTTACTTGAATTTGTTAAGTATGCTTTACTGAATCAAGCATCTTTAAAAAGCTATTTAATACAGTTGTGTGGGACCGGTTGACACAACATTTTAAAGTAAATCCAACATGTGAGCTGAAATGAAAGGAAAACTGCTGATATGTTGTTAATGCTGAATCTGATCTTGACACATTTGCTGAATGACTGTGGTCTAAATTTATTCTGGAATTACATATGAATCAGCATTCCTGAAATCATCAGGGGATTTGTGGATTATGAGATTTCTTGGGAAATTGTTTGGGGTTGGTTGTCATTAGCTTGTATTGCGCTGTGCATTTATATGGGAATTCGACAGATTTTTCCTAAGTCTTGGCATGAATTAATCATTGTGGTGTAAATGAAGTCATTTAGAGGGGTTTGATGTAAAATGGTAGAGAAAGCCACAGATTCAAATTTCTTTATTGTGCTGGTGATATGCAGGGGGTCTTGATGTCTGGAACATAAATATAACTATAGATGTCTGGTTCTCACCACCACCACTGTGAACAATTCTGACTTAGTACCTTGCTCTACACTGACTCATTTCACACCAAATGACTCTGAATGACTCCTCTTACATCTGAACATTCTAACTATGCAGTATTTTCCTCCTTAGAGTTAGTAAAAGTTTTATATTTGTTGTTGTTGTGAAGATGTAGAGTTAAAACTTTTGGACTAAGAAGTCCTCTTAAGCCTGGTGTACAAGGCCCCTTCTAATACAACAAATATTACTTAGTTTGATTTTCATCAAGACACAAGGTTGTTCACTAGAGGTTGCAACACTAGACAAAAAGGGTACATCTATTAATGCTACTTAAGAGAGTAATAAGTATTACAAAATAGTTAAGTAATATAGCAATTAATCATTAACTAATGATAAAAATAGGGACCAGTATCATTTTAAAATGTATTAAGTAGTTTATAATCCTTACTGAATGCTTATGTAATGTCTCAATGTATTATATAATTTTGTGTGTATGTAGTTATGTTGTCTTATCTGCTCTTGAAGTATTCTTACACTGCATGTTTCATGCTTCACTTTTCCAACTAAACATGGACTAGTTTCCCCAAAGCATATTCGAGTTATTAGATATATATATATATCATCATTGTCCATGAAAAAAAAACAATCTCCAAAATGGCAACTTTACGGGAGAAGGGGAAAGCCTAATTTAATTTTAATGTAAGTCAGATTTCTTTCCAAGTGATTTGGGGCCATTTCTGTTGGTCCTTTCATTATGGAATTTTCACACAGTGTTTTTGCTTGCACAGTGATGCTATACGTGAATAATAATCTTTATTATATATAATTCTAATTTTATATATCATTTCTTTTTTAATTCATTACTTATTTAATGTTCTTTGTGACCCTTATTGTTTGCACATGTCTCTTAAGAACTGCTTTCTAAGTGTTTAACAGTGTTCAAGGTACATATTTAAGACTTTAACTGAGATTTTATTTGAAATTATGATAGATTTCAGTACATTGTTCAGTAGTGCTTACTTTTTACTCTCCCACTGTTTGATGAAATCTAAAATAATATTAGTCTTTATTTATGTCTTTAATTATTGGCTAATTGCTACAATTACTGCTTAGCTATTTAGTGATGGTTATTACTGCCTTTAGTACTGTTAATAGACGTACCCTTTTTGTAAAGTGTTATAGTGTTTTGCAGTTCAGCAGATTTACATCCATGTCTGATCTGTTCTGTTGTGTTTAATAATCCTTTACACATACCAATGAAATGTTGGATAATGTTACTTTGTAACAATATACTACTACTACAACTACTACTAATAATAGTACTAACACAACTACTATTACTACTACTACTACTACTACTGCTACTACTACTGCTGTTACTACTACTACTACTACTACT
>CM067474.1:58211382-58260965 GCA_034552555.1 Semaprochilodus insignis
ATTATGGTAATTTGTGTTGTCAAAAGGTATTAAAATAATAAGGAAATAATTGGTGTAAGTTAATAGAGATATTAATCTCATTTTAAAATCTAATATCATTAGTGTTATCTTTTGAATCATAATACAATTTCTTTTAAAAAAAACAACAACAAAGACTATAAAGTATTTGAGATGTAAATGATACATTCTGGATGTCATATTTATGCCAGTTTCAGAATTAGGGTTGGGGTGTGGGGCTTTTTATACCAGGTAGAGGGGCATCTTTGTGTTACTACCTATAGACATATGTATTATTTCCCCATACACAGATATTAGTAAAGTAACATTTACAAAACATAGAAACAACATTAATAAGTGGGTAATTTTCTATATGCTGTTTAGTTTTACAGTAAATGGATATTGTTTTTTGGGAGGTGGGGGCAGACAGATGATTCCGTGAGACAATTTCCATACAGTGGCGTTTCGGTGTGTGTGTGTGTGTGTGTGTGTGTGTGTGTGTGTGTGAAAACCTCTCTGTACCAATTTGTAGAGTTTTATTGCGCTTTGATGTTGCCTGCTCGCGCCCTTTGATATGCGCGCGCGCGCTTTTCCCATGTAAATGCGCGGCGTCACTCGGAGACACGCAGCAGCACCGGGGCATTGAGGGGGTGAAGGGGTCTGCGGCTTTGAAGTGCAGGTAGCTGGAAATGAAAGACAAAAGGGGGACTGGCGCGTCATGCGCGCGCCCACGTGTGCGCGTGCCAGTGCTGCATTAGCGACAGACATGGAGTCTCGTGAGCTCTTTTTAATAATACAGTCCGGCCTTAAGTGAAGAGTTGACGTTGACCTCCACTCCTCATTCTGTGACTCACTGAGAGATCAGATCAGCTCTGCTTCAGGAAGCAGGAGCACAGTGATAAGAAGACAAATCTGATCCTGGAGACTCAGCAGTGCAGCCCTGCTTTACTAAACTGCTCTAACACACCTGTTTAACCTGGAGAAAGGTGGAGAAGTGAAGCTGATAAATGAGTGAAGTGTTCAGGTGTGTTAGAGCGGCAAAACCCAGGGTGAATCAGAAACGCGTCCCTCCTCCCACAACAGGAGACCATGACTGGGAACCACTGGCTTTAGCATTTTCCCAGGAACTGACCTTCCTCCTCACACAGAGCTACTTCCTGAATCACAGCCTGCAGAGTATTCACATTCACATACAGAGGAGTCAACGACTATTACAAACGATTGAATGAATGAGTGAATGAATGAACAAACGAATGAATGAATGAATGAATGAATGAATGAATGAATGAACGAACGAACAAATGAATGAAGGAATGAAGATAATGATAATGACAATGATAAGTTAGACTTACATAGCACATTTCAGATACCCAAGAATGCTTTACAATTTAAGAGGGGTGAATGAATGAATAAATGAATTAATGATAAGAAATAATAGTATGTTAGATCTACAAAGGGCATATCACCACATATCCAAGGATGGTTTACAATTTAAGAGGGAAAAAGGAATGAATGAATGAATGAATGAATGAATGAATGAATGATAAGAAATAATAGTAGGTTAGATTTACAAATGGCATCTCACCACATACCCAAGAATGCTTTACAATTTAGACAGACAGACAGACAGATAGACTGATAGACAGATAGATAGATAGATAGGTAGGTAGATAGATAGATAGATAGATAGATAGATAGATAGATAGATAGATAGATAGATAGATTAGACAGTATATTTGGATTGTCTGTGTGTCAGTATGTTTGTTTATCCATTTCCAAACCTCTCCTTGAGGAAGTGAGGAAGCCCAGTATTAATTCGAGTTATCATACAGTTTAGTTAATCAGTTATGTTAAATCACGTGTGCTGGTGACCTCTAATCTAGAACCACACCTGAGTTCTTCTTTCTAGCTCACAAGATATAAACGCATTTTTTAATCTACATATTCCTGTTCACTGTTACTGCAGAAATGTTTCACTGAATGTGTTCTAATATTTGAAGACAGCCCACCAAAGACTCAAGCGGTGTGCGGGCTCTAAATGTTGGGTGTCTTCAGTATAACGGGATGCTGGGGTTGCATGAGTCTGGGATAGCGAGCGTGCTTACGTTCTCCATAACTGTGTGGTACGACAGCTCCACAGCTGTGCAGCAGACAGAGCTTCGGAGAAGTGTGAGCAGAGACAATGAGCTCTACGAGACCCAGATTCAGCACAAAGGTCTGAAAATACTGCAGGACTCTGACAACCCAACTAACTGCTTCTAACACCCCTCCGTTCAGGAAGAAGGCACAGATCAATCAAAATAAGAACTTCTCAGTATCTGAGTAGCCCTTACTGTTGACCTACTTGGATGCAGCTCAGATGTCATAAATGCATTTTTGTTTTGTTTTGTTTAGAAGGCAGCAGTTCTTATAAACACCACCACCCAACTAAATGGATGTTAGTGGTTATCTTAAAGACTCTACAGGCTTACACTTAACAACTCTAACTGATGAGATGTTGGAAACAATACATATCCTGATATACCACATATACTCTTACCACAAAATTAAATTTGTGCCATATTGCCACTTCTTTTATGTTATTTACCAACTTTTATCTCTATTTTAGCACAGTTTAAAAGCTGTAGTCACCCTTTCAATATTGTGAATATTCATGATGGAAAGACCAATAGAATTCATCCAACATTGCTCAGAAAAAAATCTTCAGGTTAAGAAAGCTGTTTTATCCTCCTGTAATGCTCCATTTTGGAGGTTGTTTAAGGTGGACCGTATAATTCCATGAGTGTACTTCATAGTTTGATGTCTTTACTTGTATTCTAAAGTAAGCATCAAGATAACATAAGGAAAACCCTTTTATGAGTAGCCGTGTCTAAACTTTTGACTGGTAGTATATATGTTGTTATATTGTCTGCATATTTAAATGGCTAAGATGTAAACATGTAAAGTCACTCAAGTGTCAGTCATTTGCTGTGGAATGCTTCATTCTAGTGAAAACTGACAAGTGTGGATTGTTCGCAGTGGTGGTGGTGGGAACCTTCCGAATAACCTGTGTTACTGTCTCTAAAAGCTCCCTCACACTCACATAAAATGATTACATGAAATGGTTATAAACACACTGGCTGATGTCAAGAACAGTGAAGAGGTGAGAGAAAATGTTGCCACATAAAATTTATTTTTTTCCATATTTATCCCTATTTTACCATCAGCAGCATTACACGTGAAAGCATGTGTAGCTTCACTGGTGGTTTTGGATAATGAATAAATGTAGTATATTTTTGACATTAGGAGTCCTGGTTCCCGTCACCACCATTGTAAAGACATCTGAGTCAGTTTCTCTACAAATGAACCACTTCACATCAGATCAGAGTTATGGATAAATCTGGGAAAATCCGTGGAATTCACCTTTAACCACTGAGCTGGTAAGGAAATACATACTGATTCGGGCTGTTGTATGGTCTCTTCTCAAGCAAAAACACTTTTGTTGCCAGATTAATGGTTGGATTAGGTGATTAGATGACTTTTGCACAGTACTGTAGCTTCAGGTAAAACAGGACATTGATAAAACTGAATGATAAAACATTATTTTATTCTGCTTAAAAGGCAAAATATTCTAATTGATCATAACAGGAAAGCATCAGGTGCAATATGAACAAGCAAGAGTTTATTAAGGTGTCTCCAAATACCTGAAACCACACTGCATATCGTCACTGTCCAATGTAAGACATGTATCTCCATTTTTGTCAATTTCTACTTTTATTACACTGTGTGAAAATTTCATGATGAATGGACCAACACAAATGGTCCAAACTGTTTGGAAAAAAATCTGGTTCCATTGAGTTACATTACAATGAAATTAGGTTTCTGGCCTCTCCTGTGAAGCTGTCATTTTGGAGGTACAGTTAGTACAGTTATATAGCCATATGCACAAGTTTGGATGACCTTGTCATTTGGATCGAATGCCAAATGGCCTGTACAAGAGTTTCAACAGTTATCAGTTTTCAATATGTTAAACTCAGCAAAAGAATAGAAATTATGAGCTACAATTTGCTGACAGATGTCATATTTCAGTGTTCTCTGCAGTTCACTAAATCAATGAAACCTCAGTTGACAGGGGCTGTTCAAACATATGAATATAGATGCTATATAGAGATAGATGGACAGTAAGTAGGATTGTAAGTAGGTACAGATTCTCACTGTAACAGCATTCTCACCACTGTATTGGTGTATTGGTGATTAACACCCCCCTCCTCCTTTTACTTCTCTCCAGCTCCGTTTCTTATGATCTTTGGTCATTGTTCTCTCGGGACAATGCAGTCAGGGGCAATAATACCCACCCCCCCGTCACTACCCCCCATCATGAGGCGCCCGTCATCTTGCCCCGGTGGTTGTAAAACCAGCGCGCGCGCGCGTGCGTGCGTGCGTCACCGCGCTGCTCTGCAAACACACCTCGCGCTCAGGTGCGCTCTGTGCGCTTCAGGAAAAGGAAGATAGCAGGAAGGAAGGGAAGGGAAGGGAAGAGAAGGGAGGGAGGTGGTGAGGATCTGGTTAAAGTCAAACCGGGGCTGCCCCCGCGCTCGTGCTTGTGCTCGCGCTCGCGCTCCAGGCGCATTGGGCGATGCGAAGATGTCCGTGAGCTACCTGCTGGAGAGGGACAGTGGCGGTGGCGCGGGAAGCATGTACGGGAATCCGGTGAGGCACGTGAACCTGGGCATGGGAGCCCACCAGGGCGTGTACCCCTCTCCCCCTTACTCGGACTACGGCGGCTACCACCACCACCACCACCACGTCGCCGCGCTGGAGCACCAGCAGAGCGGCTGGAGCCCCGTGTATGGCGCGCCACACGACGAGTGGCCCCTGTACGGCCCGGGCTCAGCGCACGCGTACCCGAGCCTGGGCCCCAGCGGTGTGGGGCTGGTGCCCGCTCCAGAGCAGAGGAGCCTGTCTGGTGCCGGAGCACCGAACCCCACCGTGCCTCAGGCTGCCGCTGTTAATCCGCACCTCTCCCCCGTCTCTGAGAGAGAGCAAGTCGAGTGGATGAGGCGCGCCGTCCCACCTGCTACCACAGGTACTGATCCGAAGCGTGTTTACTATCCAACTAATGCTGTTTAAATGCTTAGGATTTAAACATTGGAGCTAAGTGATACAGTCTTTATTTAGAAGTGCTGTACATGCATCACTCTCCTTCTATCTAAAACTGACTGGAAGGCAGAAAAACTCAAAGATAGAACACAGGCGTTCAAAAGTTTGGATACACGTGTCATATTAATAAGTGCTGTTATTTTCATACTATAAGCCACTTGGGTGTTATATGCAAAAGCGGCAAACAGATAATATATGGGAATAATAATTGGGATTATTAATATACAGTAACTTCATTCTCAATGTTAGACACAGCTGTCCTGGTCATTAGGGAATCACCAACAGCGCAGCTAATTGTCCAGCTCTGCTAATTTCCTCAAACTAGCTGAAATCTCTGAAGTTGATGAGTAGCATTGTCACAACACACTCATTTCTTACAGTTATCCGCTACATTGTCGGTTACTGTATGGAAAGCAATGATCCCAAACTTCTGAACACTGGCGTATGTACAGATGAGCATAATATTCAGTGTTTAGGATTGAACTTTTCTGCTGGCATATAGACAGACATTGTTCTTTCTAACCCTATGTTTTTGATCCATCTATCTGATCCATTCATCCAAAATAGCCAAACAATTTAGATGATATGCTTAGACTTCTGCAGAGTTCACCGTCTGTGACCCCACAGCTCTCTTTCCTTCTTCTCGCCTCTCGAACTCTAAAGAAAAGCAAACTTCTGCTCATCTCATTCACAGCAACCAGTGTTGCAAAGATTCCGCTTCCTCCATATTCAGATAAACCTGAAACCGGATTGTGCTGAATATACCATCAGCTGTGCTTGTTGGCTGCCTCACGTAATCCATGAAGGCTATTGACTAGCAGAGTTAGCCCAATTGCAGTTAAGCTCAATTGCAACAAGGCACAGAACTCAGACATACAGGCAAACCCTCGTCATCATCAAGACTCTGTTTAAGATCCAGCTTCTGCTGCTTAGCTACAGCGAGCAGTGCTGCACTCGTTGTATTTCAGTGAACTAATACTGAAACCCACATAACATGACCGCAGAAATGCCAGCGCTGCTGTTGGATCTCTGCTCATGGACTGCCCTCTGTGTAATTTATCCAGTATTAATGGATTTCTACAAGCTTATCAGTTCCTACATGAAGGCTAATTGTTACAAGGTGATAAGAAAGTGGTATTCTTGTAGTGCATGTGTACTGTGTACATATATGTCACAACGGCAGCCGAAGACGTTTGACACCACAATAGCCATAAATCCATCTGCGGCTTACTTTCAGAGAAACGTACCTGAGAGAAGTCATGATATTCTGACTGGTATGGTGTGAAACACTTTACTGGTATGTAACAGGGAAACCCACAGCTAGCGGAAGAAGAAAGCTCAGAGTCAGGAAAGAACACAGTTTCTCTCTAATACATGTATAGACCCGACTACTGATTTATAATAGCTGGTTAAATGCTTTGTAATGCAGCATTTACATATACCTTCATGAAATCTAATTGGTTTATTTATTTATGCATTTATTCATTTATTAGAGGCTACCGGAGTGTGTTACTATGACCATAACTATCCATATTGCCTGCTTTATAACACCCATTATGGGGTTATCGTTTGAGTACATTTGAGGCCTCATATAGCCAGTGCTACCAATTAACCTCACAACTAAGGCTTTACTACTGTATTTTATCATTTTATTGACAGGCCAATTTTTCTGTGTCTGTGAGCCACAGACTACGATAATGAGCCATTAGACTACTGCTAATAGAACAGCAAAAGCCTTTCTGTAAATGTGTAATGGGGTCATGGAGAGTTTTCCCAAGCAGTAAATGTGAACCTGATCTTTTACTAACATATATATGGTCTCTGGTGGAGTGTCAGATAGCGCTGGATGCACGATACACTGATAATCCCAATTCATACCAGTTTTGTAGTAACTACATAGTAACTCAGTGTTCACTGTGGAGCGTAGCATCTTGGCCAGTCTAAATCTAGGCCTAGTTACTGGACTATATGTTTCGGGTGTAGGATTTAAGCATGAACCTGCTACATTAACTCATTAAGTCCCCTGTGTCGTATTTGAGAGTTTAGGACCTTAT
Organism: Semaprochilodus insignis; assembly: GCA_034552555.1. NCBI lineage: Eukaryota > Metazoa > Chordata > Actinopteri > Characiformes > Prochilodontidae > Semaprochilodus > Semaprochilodus insignis. The sequence goes on from CM067474.1 coordinate 58,218,573, forward strand.
AAAGTACAGCCCAACATAACTTTCTGCCATATGATGATCAGTTCAGCTGGAGTTGCTGAACCTTTTCAGCTTGTGTGCTCACCAAACACCACGCTAGCTGATTTTACTAACTATCTCACCTGAGCACGCAACTCATTTAACTCTGTATCTCACTGAGCTCCTAGCTAATTTAACTTACTATCTCAGGTGAGTTTGTACCATATTAGTCTGGAAGTCCTGGGCTTGCTAGAAGAACAGACTAGACCCACTTTGCTTTGTATTGTTACTGTAATAGTAGTAGTACAGCATTAGATTAGTGGTTAGTAGCAGGCAGGCTAAGCTTGAGGAAATTGTGTGCTCTACCAATTTAATAAGGACGTAGTAATATTGGATTTATGCTAAACATATAAGAAAGATCTGATGGTGATTCTGACTCTGACAAAAATCATAGAATCTGTAACCCTTATATATTGGATCATCATTTGCCTTTCAAAAAAATAAATTAATAAATATTACAACCTCTAATAACACTATTAATACAATGACAACTATCACTAAGTACAAATAAAATACAAACCACAAACACAAAAACAAATAATTTGCTTGGGCCCTTAATAATACTATTACTATTATACTAATTCCATTAGTATTATTACTACTAGTACTACTACTACTACTACTACTACTACTAATAATAATAATAATAATAATAATAATAATAAACACAAACAAAGACATTAGAGTTCAAGCACTGTGTGCTTGGACCCCTAATACTACTATACTACTACTGTGCTATTACTACTAGTAGTAATAATAATAAAATAAGAAGAAGAAGAAGAGGATGAAGAAAAAGAAGAAGAAGAAAAAGAAGAACTCAAGCAAAGGCAGTGGGGTGGAAGCAAAGTGCTTGGATCGGTAATATTACTACTATACTAGTAATGTACTATTATTACTATTACTACTACTACTATCACTACTACTACTGCTACCACTAATAATAATAATAATAAGAAGGATAAAAAGAATATGAACAAAAACAATAATCTTGCAGTGCTGTGGTATTGGACTTCTAATACTGCTACTATACTATTAGGCCTTTAAATACTACTATTGATATGAATATTATTAATAAAATATTAATATGGTATTATTTTGAGAATTACGTTGGTCAACACTAGTCCATGTTTAGCCATAGAGTCAATGGATCCTCCATTCATGAGATAGAAGATGTACATGCGTGTATACAGTACTATGCTCGACAAGTTGAGTGTCCAAAGGTGGTGCAGTGTTGCCCAACGTTATCCATCACTGGGTCAAAGCACAAGGCGTCTTTTGAGCGCCACAGCCTGACGCCTGGTGAAAGATTTTCTGAAAAGCTAACATCAGAAGCCAGCCTGTCTGATGACATGCAGGCCGCACCCTGCTGTGTCCACTCCAGGAGGAACCCACGAAAACTGATAAGAGTGACAGGGGTGCATGCGTGTGAACGTGGCCGGGAGTGTGTGAGAGAGAGAGAGAGAGAGAGAGAGAGAGGGAGGGAGGGAGAGGGAGATAGCAGCTGTGTGTAAGAAAGAGAGAGAGAGAGAGAGAGAGAGCATGCAAACACGTCTTAGATCGACTGCCTGAAGGAAATTCAGAAAGTAATGGCGGTAACTGTAGTTGCATGACAAAAATGATAACCAAGGTCACACTGAGTGATGTCGCACGTATTCCTTACAGACCATTTCATAACTGTGCCTTTCAGGATCCAGACGCCGTCACTGGTGTGGGTTCAGTCATAGGGAACGTAGGGAATATTTGATCCTGGTCAAATCAAATGACATGTTTTGTGTGAAAATAAGTTAACACTTCCTGTACAGGGACCCGTTTAATATACAGTTACTGCTTATTCACTGTATAATTGGAAGAGATCTAAACATAAAAAAGGTTATGGCAATATGCTAATTCAATGTAGAGGATATGTTAACCTATCATTTGACCGAAGATGTTCAAACTTTTTTGTCATTACCACAGCATACCATATTCCCCTGCAATTAGTTAAACTGGCTTAGTCATGTCAGTGTTAAATATACCATTTCCCCTGGGACAGTGCATTTTTGCACAGTACCTCTTTTGGTGTATTTCAGTACCAGTGTTGACATGGCATACTACAGTCAGTTAATAAGAATTTCATTACTTGTGTTAATCACATGTCTCTGACAGAACAACATTAATCATATGCAATGCATGTAAAACACACATTTCCTCTATGTAGAGTAGCCGCTCCCGTATGTCATTTGCACAACGTCAATTCCGAATATGACCCATGGTATGCAGGCACAGGGAAAACGGATTTCTGCCACTGAAAACCTGATGAGGAATCTGTCCGAGCCGCTAAATTATGGTATAATGAAACATACGGATCCCCGTGCGAAGGAAGTGAGAACCACAGCCTCACTTAAACTTAGTACACTCAGTTTTCATTCAGGAAAAGCTCTGTGGACTACTTTTTCACAACTACCCCAACTCTGCTGAGTATGTATTTAGACACATAACTATCTTCAGAATTTCATTTTACGTAGTCTATTTTCATGTTTTGTAGGAAATGCCAGCGATGTATCTGAAGACCCACATTCACTCACAAGTGAAGCACAAGTGATTTTCAAACCTGAGATTTTGATTAATATACAAATAATTAATAGCCATTATTGCTTCTGTCCATGAAGGCACTGTATCCATGAATGCAGTATGAGTGTTATATATGTTATACAGCATACTGTAATTATCTGTTTCACCTTGAGAGTTAGTCTCCACAGAATATTTCCGGATATTTATCGTCACTTTCTTCTTTATAGCTTAGCACTTTTTCCCTTCCAACATATTTGAGAACACAGATTCTATGCTGTGCACATATGTGTGTGCACTAATAGCATGTCTTATCTAATAGCATGTCTTAACATTTGCTCATGATCATTATATCAACTCAGCGTCTCGACAGAATACATGCTAAACCGATACCATTAGTGACTAAACCACCGTAAGCAGTGGGTGTATGTATTTGTTTTCCGTCTGTTTATTTTTTCTTCATAGTGCAAGTAATCATCCGTTTGAATAAGATTGGACACAAAACTTGACCCTGAGGTCATGAGATCCATTGAGTTCTGCACTTAACATCAACAGGAATTTTATAACTATATTTGTTTCTACCTGAAGTTAGTAAATATACAGTTTGTACTTTTTTTTGGTTTTCTTCTTGTGAAAAAATGAATTCAACTTTAGAAATTGGAGCTTTTAAACTAATTTATTTCAAGAGCAAATTCTGTCTAGGAAATTCTTCTCTATTGTTTAGTGTAGTTTTGGCAGATGTGAACGTACACACATTTTATTCAGCACATTTTGATGAACTGGACATGAGGCGGCAGACGGTTTAGGGAGCAGGTGAGGAAGCACACACTGTAAAAAAGTGTTCCATTGGTCTAACCTAAAACAAATGACTCTAAATTGTTACAAGTAAATGGATTAGGTTTATTCAACCTTAAAAATTTAAACAAACAATTCTTTCTAAAGTCATTTTTGAGTTCTGTCAAACGTATTCAATTGCTTGTAACAAAGTGAAGTAATTTTTTTAGGGTGCACCTTTTTCCCAGTGTTCGACTGGATGTTTGAAGCCAGTTTACCAGGATCTTTATCAAATCCGAAGAGCAGTTAGAGATCAGAATAATATCAGAACAATCACTCCCTGCTGTGATCTTTTAAACCTTAAACACATGCGTGAAGGCCGCTGGTTCGTTGCACTTTGTTTGAATACTGCCTCTGTGCTCTACAACAGCCATGGACAGATTTTTAATGGGAGTCATCCAATTCCGAATAGTCCTGTTGCTCTGTGTACACAGTTATAATACTAATTTATGTCTCTTGTGAGAGGTAATAGATTTTGATATCACTCAAAGGGAACTTAAGTTTTATTATAGGGAGACACATACAGTAATTTATATTACTGTATTATATTATATTATATTATATTTATATTACTACCTGAATGACTCCAAGTATAATAAATGTTAACAAATAGAAAGAGCTGTAGAGTTCTGTAAGCCACCCTGCCAATATCCAGGTTAATCCCCTTGACCTATATGCAAACATAAATACCAGTTGCCATATGCTTGCATCAAATTAACATTATATATGTATATGATGTTCTTACTCTAACTATACTTTAGGGACTATATATATATATATATTTAACTCTCAAATTCACTTTGCTTTGTCATCTGCAGGAGGGAAGACCAGAACGAAGGACAAGTACAGAGTGGTATACAGTGACCACCAGCGGCTAGAGCTGGAGAAGGAGTTCCACTTCAGCCGCTACATCACTATCAGGAGGAAAGCCGAACTGGCTGTGGCTCTTAGCCTCTCAGAACGACAGGTGGGTGAGGCAGGACCACGTGAAACCCCTGTGTGGGACAAAACTCAAATTCTCAGAACTTCATAACTTACAAATTATCTTCATAGTAGTTTTAAGATTACTAACTCAATAAGCATTAATAACTATTGTATGGCACTAGTAAACAGCAGGAATAAACATATCAAAGGACGCTATCTGAATTTATGAAAACGCATAAAGCTGGGTCTGATGATAATAAAAATTCCAACAGTCACATTCCAATCCAAATCACTCATGAGATACAATGTGATTACCTTGCCATCAACTTTATTTGTAGGCATTATTACATTTCATACACCAATGAAATCACTTATGTAAAATACCTCACGTGCATTTTATAAAGTTTTAATTATAGAGTATATTGCATTGGGAATCACTTAGAAATCACAGCACGCCACCACTGACTAAAACGTGCTAGCTAAGGGTGTCCCTGGACTACAGGTAGCAAACACATCTTCACTGCCTGACCAAAATGCATTATCAACAGCTATCATCCCCGAAACTCGAGTCTTGGCCCAAGACTATCCTCAGAACTGAATACATATGATATTGGCTTCCCACTGAGCCAGCGAACACTATTCTCATTCCTGCGCTTGCGCTCCACAGGTAAAGATCTGGTTCCAGAACAGACGTGCCAAAGAGAGGAAGATCAACAGGAAGAAGATGCAGCAGTCCCAGCAGGCCTCCACCACAACAGCAACCCCACCCACTGTCGATGTCCACGGGAACGTTGCTATAGTTGCTAGCACTAGCAACAGCTTGTTGACGGACACGTTATCTGCCACTATCAAAGAAGAATACTAAAAAAACTGCTGATAGCAGAGGTGGAACACTTGAAGTGAATGTTAAACAAAATAAACGTTTACACGACACCCTCATCGATGCTGAATAAACCTCTCGTATCACGCTGAACACTCAAGAGAAAAAGAAAAAAAACAGTCACCGCTACACAAGTAACAGCAAATGAAGCACAGTATTTCTATAGTTTTGTCTAAAATCATCAATCACGTCATGATTAAGGAGAAGAGCGGAAAGTATGCAACTACCACCAGCTCGGAAAGCTGTGATTTCTGATAATGTGCCTTTTTAGATGACAATATTGGATGTGCCTGAATTGCCTATGTTTGAAATGTTGTTTGCCGTGTATAAAACCTTTTGTACTATTTGCTAGACTAATGAAAACTATGCAGAACAAGTGAATAAATCAGAAATGTCTGAGCGATACCTTTCCTACTGCTTTCACTTCGCATATCAGCCAAATGACTAATTTATAATACAGCTATACTATAAATGTATAATGACTCTTGTACATCTATATCAATGCAGCACCAGAATGTATGTTAATTCCTCCTGAGCTGAAAAGGACTCTATAAGTCATAATGGACTTGGCTTGTGTTGAACGCCCACAGTGGGCCTATGGTGATGCCAATGGAGATGACGGTAAATAATTGCACTGTTGTCATGTGAAAGGCCTGCCTGCTGAACACCTGCTGCGGATCATGAGGTTATGTGGAGCGATCCTCCAGGGAGAGAAGTTACTTTGACCCGTCGGTCGTTAAGAACTGGGTGTGTCGCGGCCAAAGTTGCTCCGTTTGTGGCGTAGTCAGATGATTCAGCTCAATTAAAGACGCAAGATACGTGATATTTTTTAACTGTTGACTCTTCTTGCCACGTCAGCTAAATCAACCTTTGCTTTGGTGATGAATGATTGATTTCACAATGACACAATTACACTCGTACTCAGGTCATCGCGTGTTGTGTGGTTGTTTGGAAACACTAGAGTATACTGCTTTGTGAAAGGTGCTCAGTACTTACACACATTTTACTTTACTGTATCTTTTATGAAATACAGTTCTGTGCCAAAGTCAGAGAGCATTCGTTGTTTATTTTATTCATGAATAAATAAGTCATAATGGCTATTAAGTTACTTAGTTTCAGAAAAAAGCTGAAAACAAAATTAACAGAAAATTATACAGCAGCCTCAACAACTGAATATCTCACTGTTTGAAGTACCAAGTGTTCTCCCTTTACCTTCATTACAGCTTCCATTCTTTTCAGGAGAATTGCTTTCAGTTTTTCAAAGAAATCTGCAGGGATATTTTTCCATACCTCCAAAGTTCAGTCTTAGAAGTTGTACAATACAATCATCTTACATGTTTATATGGAAACAGTGTTGGAGTTCTACCAAGTCTTGCACAGTTGTTAGGGGTCCCATTTTGTCTGTACTTCATCTATATATTCTATATATATATACACACACATTTGTTTGAAAACTTATTTGAAATGATGAAATATTTGAAAATATATGAAATTTTTATTTTAAATGTAATTTAAACAATTTTTTTTTTTTTAACTTTTTTTACAGTCACCCTTAAAGCTGTGTCGAAATTTCAGAACGAACAGACAAACAGAAATCGTTCTAAAATTACTTGGGTTTAGATTAACTTCAATTACCAGTTAAGACCTTCACCTGTAAAGTTACCATTTTATATGAATGTATCATTATATATACACTACCAGTCAAAAGTTTAGACAGGGCCACTCATAGAAGGTGTCCTTATATTCATTTTAATGCTTTACTGTAGAATAAAAGTGAAGACATCAAACTATAAAACAGCACTCACAGAATTATACAGTCCACCTTAAACACCTCCAAAATTGACCTTTACAGGAGGATAAAACAGATTTCTTAACCTGCAGTGAAAGCTGATATAACAAGAGTTTTTTCTGAGCAGTTTTGGACCAATTATATTGGTCTGTCCTGTCCATCATGAATATTCACCAAATTTGAAAAGCTAACTACAGCTTTTAAATTGTGAAAAAAGATGTAAAAAAAAAAAAAAAAAAAAAAAAAAGATATATTTTTGCACAACTAAATGTTTATCAGAGGTGTGCGATATGGGAAAAATATAATATTGCGATAGATCAAGATTTTTATTATTTCAGGCATATCATCAGTTGGAACTGTTAAGTGTAAGCCTGTAGTCTTTAAGATAACCAACAACACCCATTTAATTGGGTGTGTCTAAACCTTTGACTACAAGTGTATTTCTAATTTTGGAAAGCCCATTTGACTTTTGTCTTGTCACTTATATATAATCTACTCAGAAATATTTACTGAAAAATGAGGGGTAGTCTCTGACCTTGGCACAGTACTGTATACCTGCCGGATGTCTGTGAAATATGTTGTTAGTATATCTGTCACCTATTAAACCCTTTAAAAATAAAGGTATAAAAAAGGATTCCGTAGAACCATAGGAGAACTTTTCAGTGGATGGTTCTTCAACATCAAAAGGTTTCGTGCATGAGATGTATGAGTACAGAAAATTTTTTCAAGTTCAAATAATCTACACAAGATTTTTTTACCAATTAAAAGTTGTTTTTTTTTTCCATGCTCAACTCAAGTTAGCAATGTTTTAGGAGTGTATGGGAAAATATTCAGAGGTTAGCTTTTATTTCTTGTCTGATTTGTTTATGAGGCAAAGCATTAAATCAATGGAAGTAACTGTAAATGTACTTATACGAGCAATTCACTCATTTTTATCATACCAATTCATTAGCGAACACAACAAAACTGAGCCATGGTGGATCTTACGGTTGGCCTAGTAGGCAAGGCACTGGCATAAGAACACAGTGTCAGGCACTACAGATATGAATTCATCTGTTCATCTCCAACTATGCTTTGAGTATCCACAAATACATACTTCAATTAATACTGCTTTTAACAAACTGAGGTCACTCGCAGTTTACGCTTAACCTTTACGCTCTTTTCAATGTGATTAAAGACTAACTGTGGAAACCAGTGACCAGAAAGTCAAACATGAGTAACCGCCTTCAACGTAACTCCACTGCCCAAAGTTTGCATAATGCTCACATTAACTACATCACAGAAAAAGGATGGAAAAAACACAGAACTGATGCTGTTTGTGTGTAAAGTCATGTCATAGCAACAGAGTAACAAAGTCGCCCACAAAGACATAAAGTGAAACTGTAAAACCAAATTAATACATTCACTGTGTGTCAACTTCAAGTACAAAATGTGTGTCAATGTATACAATACACCATCATACTGTTTATGACATTCGTTTCTGTGTAAAGTAAGAAAATGTATGACATAAAAAGGTATAGATATATAAAATAGCCATTTACAGTAATGATGTGAGAACAGAAAGGCCTGGTTTAAGGATTGGGAACGCATCAAACATTAACCATGCGGAAGCAGTAAAGAACTGCTATGGATGAAGTGATAATGGGTCATAAAGATAATGTAGCACTGCATTTTGATACTTTTGACCTTAGACACCATCTCTGTTTCTGGCGGTCACTTTAAAGAATTACAGATAAACGAGGGTGTTTGGTAACACTCTTTTCACTGTTGACATGCCGAGCACTTTTTGGGAACGCTTATATACGTATTACTGTGATAATTCACATTAAGACATTTCATAGTAGTCGTATTGCTTCTACGCATCACTGCATAACATGGCGAGTGTTTTGCTCAGCTAAGTTCCGGCCTTGCTTTCCTGCCCAGCTCGCCCTGCTCTCTAACCCTCCTCAGCTCTTACAGGGCTTGAGCATGACTTAAAAGCCAATGACTTTGATTCAAAGAAAGAGTCTTCCAAGCCAAAGAACCTGCATGTACCATGCTTCATCCTATCTGAAGGAATTTTTATGTCCCGTCATTGAGCTCCTTCCGTGTTACTGGTCCAGCAACGCTGGCCTCACTTTACCTTCCTGAAACAGACCTGGCCTTGGTCATTATCAATGATCTGTTATCAGTAATAAACTGCTATGATACATTTTCCAGCTATGTTGTTCTGCTGTTTGTTTGTTTTTACCATCTTTTTTTTTTTTATGAAAACAGGAACCCGTGCCGCAGATCCATAATCACAGCTTACATGCTTCCCAGCAGTATTACTGATTTTTAAATAGTAAGTATAAAAATAGTTCCAGTGGCCGCTTTGTGGAATATTACAAAACTAGTCTAGGGTCTATAAATCTCAGGCATGTAATTGACGAGAATATAAAGCGGGCTGTTACAGCATTTGAGGTGCAGCTCATGCGCCTTTAATCGCAAACTTGATCAGGGTGTTGTCTTATTTATGCTCACTTCTAAACATGCTTGTGTCCAATCAACAGCTAGTGACGCCACATAACGATGGTGCAAGAACAGCTTTTAAGACCGTCCAGTAACGATGCATGATTTTATGTATTCCCATCATCAAGAAATCATTTACTTCACTATGTTTCATTACTATCACTTCATATTTGATGATTCTATGAAATTGGCTTTGTAAATGGATTACTGGTACTATTACTGTTGTTATTGTTGTTGTGTGGTTGATTATCTAAGCAGAATAGCAGTTCTTTTCTGACACCACTAAATGGTTGGCATCTAGGCCACACCTAGACTATATTTGGAATTCAGTATTGCAGAAATATGCTCAGTTCTAGTTATAAGCAGTATATCGTCGCTGTCCAAAGAAAAACAGGTATCTCCAAAATGGCAACTTTACAGGAGTGGCCAAAACCCTCATTCAATTTGAATGGAAGTCAATAGAACCAGACGTCTTTCCAAGCAGTTTTGGGCCATTTCTGTTGGTCTATTCTTCATGGAATTTACACACAGTGTAAATAGCAGCTCATGTGATCAAATGAGGCATAAAAGTAAAAATCAACAAAAATGGAGATACATGCTTTTCTATGGACAGCGACGATACGTTCTCTGTTCTAACTAAAAGGAATGAATTTGGTTTCATTTTGTTATATGAAATAACATAACTGGGATGGGTGGCATGTGTCTTTGGGCCCCCAAACAGTCAGAAACAGCCCTGCTAGAGATCATGCAAAGTGAGTGCTGAGCATTTTATCAGTACAGAGAAGTTGGACTGAGGAGGTAAAGTTGGCTGTAAGCTACATATGACTGAGGTGACCTGTGTAGGGCTAAAGCCTACAGCCCTAAAGGTCTGAACATCCACGTGTCCTAATCTCACACACCTGGTCATGAGGTTCATGTACTCCTGAAAACTGAGCAGCTGGTCAGGTCGGGACTATACTTATTATACAATACTGCTCAATGTTATCATATTAACAATTTGATAGTACAGTACATTCAATAATTCCCCTTAGAGGTGTATGCTAAACACCACAGGGCAATTACATGTTCAACGTGAATATGGCATTTCTTGCTAACTTCAGTGCACAATTACTGTTAATTACTGAGTTTAAGATGCTGAGAAAATATTTTAAATAACAGTTTAAAACAGAAAATCCGCCCCCCCCCCAAAACTGGGTTCTCTGTAGATGCCCACTATTTTTAACTTTAAAAAATCAACAAAACTTGCAATGTAATACGAACAAAGGAGCCCAAAGTTCTGCACTTTAATGCACATATTTAAACAATAAACACCAAAATGTATTTCAGACATTTTATTTAATTACCCAGGAGAAAAAAAATGTAATGCAATATGTAATATACAGTAATTAACTGATTTGATCAATTTACTGCAAATCTAACTAAATTTATTCACACCTAACAAATATACAGCATTCCGGATATTAATTAGAACATCACTCTTGATGCCTTAGTCTTTTCAGGCATTCTGGCATCATTTAGCACCATGAATCTGTCAATTAAGTTATTTATTTATTTATTTTTAATGAGCACACCAGAAATGATTTGAAACCTGAGGTGTTGCACAGTGGTGAATAGATTATTACTGTCAGAACAAAGCGTTCAGTATGATCTCTCTAACATGGTTACTTTACATGAGCAAAAAAAAAAAATTCAGGTCAAGAGTCTTTTACTGTCATTCCATCCATGTACAAGTACACAGTGGAGTGAAAAAAGTACAAACTTCTAATGTAATTCAACGTAGCACGACTTTATTCCATGTAATTTTGGACCATTTCTATTTCTATTCATCATGAAATGTTCACACGTTAAAAGGGTTTATTACCGACAGCCATAAACCCAATTTCTGTGACGTGATAATAATTCAGTCTGTCTCACATACTGAGGGGCGAGGGGAATTTCAGAGTGATGTACTGAGACAATCATTATTGAAGTCTTTGAAAAGGAATCAGTTCTTTAATTCTTTAGTGAGATGTACCAGTGAGATGTAATCTTGGTCGTCTTCTTAAGAGCCGGCTTTATAATTTCTAACTTCTTATTCGACTTCTCCGCTCCACCTTAAATGATGCAACGGTTGCCTTAATGGTGCACAGTAGGGCTGCACAATATGTTGTTGCAGCATCATCACTGCAATGTGCGCATGCGCAATACTCACATTACAGAATGTGCAATGCTAATTAAGACAAATTAAATGAAACACGTCATGGCATAACCTTTTTGCTGCTTGTTATGAAAGTAAAACCTGCACAGTTCCATGGCTAATTTAAGGCTTTGTGGATACAAACTCACTTTTCTCAAACTCAGACTCTTACATGCATAACAGGTCCATCGAGCCAACTACAGTGAAAGAACACAGAAGAGTCGAACCATCGACTACAAGCATTTTGACTCTCAAGTGTAACAGCTAATATTCGACACCAAGGTGGAATCAACTCCTCAATGCTATTGTAGCTCTCTTATGGATTAGACTGTGTATGATCTTTCCTAGCCTTGGTATGCATGGTGCTTAAGTGCCCTTGTAACTTGAAGTTGATTCTTGTCTCAACTGACAGTGTGATACACTGGAGTCCAAAACATGCAGGAATGAAAGACCTTTTTAAAACTGCTGCATATTTCAACAGGTATGTACAGCTTGATGTGAAACGTACAGAGTCAGATTTGTTCACTGTGGTGGTGATGTTAACCTGACATCTGAAGTGTTTACAACCTTTAAAAGCACCTTCAAGTTATTACAGGAAATGGTTTAGAATATGTTGCACAAGGTCTGAGACAGAGAGCTGGTGGAGAGGCAAATGCAGGGTGTTGTAAAGAACAATAGCAGCCAAAGAAAACGTGTTTTTCAGTTATAGCACAAGCTGACCTCTATAAACTTTACTCACTATAAACTTGGGTCACTGTTTGGATCTGTCCAAAACCGCACATTCATATGCTATATGTACTGTACTAATGGCTGCATTAGTAAAGGTGGTGTACTATTTTTACATGCTATTAATTCTGGAAGTTTTTAATGAAGCTTTTTATTTAGGCAGTCAATAAAATGTATTTGTGCTCTTATACAAAATATCTGTATTCCTGGATCCTATGATCCTCACTATACAGACTTCTGAGTCTGTAAGTATCTCTACATTGCACCATTCTGTGCTGAACCACTCTGAATAGCATTGCTTCTATCTTACTGAAGGGTTTAAGCAGAACTTTTGAACAATCGGTGGATTTCCCCTATAAGTACAATCCATGCTTTCACTATTGGCAAACTGAAGACGCGAGTCTGCTTTTCCTAACAGACACCAGGTAAGCAAATCATGATTAAGACTTCTGTGCATCATTTATAACACAAAATGTGTTTATTTATATATATACACATACAAAAAATACTGCTTCAAGACACCCAGATTAAAAACTTCACAGCTCACAGAGTACCAAATGAGCTACCTCAGCATAAACGATACAGATCTGCAGTCCATTCAGAGTCCTGTTACACTCTCAGTAGAGCTGTATCCGTTATTAAGCATGACTCCTACAGAAGTACGTTCAGACTCAAGTCTCTTAGAAACAGCTTTGTATCATGAGGAGCCGCACTGCGAGCTGCCCTCAAGAATTACACTTGAGAACACCAGCCCTGTAGTGGAGAACCTGGAAACCAGAGCTCGCTTCCTCAGGCCCTCTAGAGGGAGCCCTCAGCCACCCTCTTGAAGAGCACCTGCCTCTGCTGAGCGGTCATGTTCTCACAGCTCTCCAGCAGATTGGCCACGATCAGGGTCTGCTGAACAGTCTTGGCCTTCACCCAAACCCTGCCATTCATACCCACCACCATCTCAAAGGGGAAAATCTTCTCAAGGTCCTTCACAATCTCACTCTGAGGAGCAAGTAGTCTGCAGTGGGGAGAATGGAGTCGAGAGAGAGAGAGACAGAGAGAGAGAGAGAGAGAGAGAAACAGAGAAACAGAGAAAGAGAATAACTCTACCTGAAAATCATCCTCAGTAAGTGTTTGTGGGATTTTTTTGCAAATCCCATTCTGTGCAAAAGCCCTCAAGTACCCGGTTAACCATTGTAGATGCAAGCGTTCAAATACTGAAATCGATCCATTTGAGTTGACACGAACATTAATCCACTTCAGCTGGAATTAGCATCAAAAAAGGAAGATATTTTGCAGTTCTCAATGACACATTAACACAATACTGTAACACGCTGGCTTATTATTAACACAGGCAGGAATTAAAGCAGAGAGCTAAAGGTATTGCCAGCCAAACCACACATCTGTATATCTATCCACATGTATCAGCATATTTAAAACATCACTGTTCAGGGAGAACATTTCTGAACACTCTATTGTCAGTGTCTTCCTGTGGACAGTCAAGATGCAGCTTTGTTAAAGAGTCTGATATGATGCTGTTAATTTGTGTGTTGTCTGTAGCTGGATTCGTTTACTGAGCACAAGGCAATCTGGGGTTGTTTGGGTTTTCTAATATGTTTCTAATTAAATCTAGCTTTGCAAAGCCATCAGAATGTGCACTCCGTTCTTTTATATAGTATGGTTAATCACCTGCAAATCCTTAAAGAAGAAAAACAGTGATTCTACAAATCTGTGACCGGATGGTTATTAAATCATTTAAAGAACCATAACTCTGTAAACCAGACGAAGTGAAGAGCTGAAAGAACTCAGCTTCTTTGTCTAATCAGGACTGGTTTGTCAAATAAACACACCCAAAATCAGTGGCTTTCCCTCGCTTTTTAAACAGCAAAAATGATTAACTTTGAATTTGTGTGAAATATCACATTACACAGGTTCGATGGTCTGAAAGTCAAAGCCTACAGTGTTTGCACAGCGCAGTGACTTGGTGAAACAATCTCTGCTTCAGTTTCACGTGTTGTGTTTTGTAAAGTGCACATGCTCACATTGTACTTCTTTAGCTGTTTGATATCTAATTTCATGAGATGTTATCGCCCTCTGCTGGGCTGGATTTGGCTCTGGTTTTCAGGACCGAATCAGTGCCTTGGCTAGCAGTCAGTTCTTTATAGCCGTATATAGAGAGTTTATAGAGAGTCCTAATACGTACAGGACTCGTGAGAAAGCAAAATGGATACAAACGAATTTTGTCAAACAGATCAGGGATACAATACTGCACTACAAAGAACTACAAAACATGAACAAATGACAATAAATATTAGCAATGCCCCTTTAAGGCTTACAGAAATATCCACAACGGCCTTAACTGCTTCACATCAGATTCAGTTCAGAGTGATCATTAATATAAGTAATAAGTCTGCCCTGGGCAAACATCTTGCTTGCCCTTGCCCTGCGTGCTACAACATCTGGCATAACTAAGCTTGTACTGAACTGTATGTTAAAGCAAGGACAACAATAAACCATGCAAGGCAGGAATACTCCAGGACCAGGATTGGGAATTTGTATTTTCTTTGCACTAATTTTCCATTAGCTGTCCACTACTGTACCTGCATTACAGCTGGATAATATGCTATTGTTATAACGTCAATGTTTGTTATCATGATAAGCAATGTTGGGAGCACACTGTGGGTATCACCAGTACTGTCCAACTGCGTGTTTTATTAAAAAATAAAGCATCATTAGACATGTTTAACTGGATTTAGTGCAGTGCAGTACAGTATGTGAAATCTTGAATAACAATCATTGTACCTGGAATTTTACAGCAATATTTAAATGTGCCAGTATTAGTGCTAGAGTTGTACGATAAATCATGTTTACCAATGCTAAACCCCTCCACAAGAACTACACTGCAAAAAACTCCTCCATCAGAAACTCAAGCAAATTATTAGGTTACCATGCCATTAGAGTCTGTAGGCCCACTTCATACCTGCGCACTAATCCCAGAGAAACCTTGAAAAGCAGCCCATCTGCTCCAAATACTCCCATCCCATTGGCCCGTCCACAGCTGTCTATACACACCAGCTCCGGCTCCATGTCTTTGTTGGCAATAATGAACTGGGAGTAGACCAGATCTCCCACCTAGAGAGCATACAACACACACAGTAAAGCAATTCTTCTCTGAGAGTCTACTCTGATTCCGACAGCTGGAGAAGGTAATCAAGTCATTTCCAAGAACTGATTCTGGTTTCTTGACATAAGACATGTGTAAGAAGTTCAAGTTATATGTCCAGATTCTTGATATAAGACATGAGCCCCTTGCACATGCACTTATACATTGGAATTTAGCAGTAAGTCAACAGGAGCTAAACACAAGCCAAACAGACGGAGAAGACAACAGCGTCTTGAATACAGCTAGCAAAGGTGAATGTGTCTGCAATGCTGTTGCTTATGTAGTGTTGAATGTTCAGGTTTTGTGGGTGAAAACATCACTGAAGTCTACTTTGTACATGATTCTAGTGGCACACAGCTAGAGAGAAGACCTGCTCCTTTCAGTGTGCCTGGCTGCTACTGCTCAAACAAGAAGCTAACCAGCAAAGTGGACTTTCCTGTGAGGCTTTTGTTTATACCATATTCACATATATTGACTGTTTCCCACATCATAACAAATTTCACATTCCACTCTGTTTTCCACTTTATGGGCACGGCTAGGGGCAAACAACTGTGTGTAAAATCCAGTCTGGTGTTGACTCAGAATTCCTTAACACTTGGAAATGGAAAATAAACTCTTCTTTGGAGTTTTAAACCATGCTCTAAAATTCCCTGTCCTGAGCGATGCTACAAACCTTACACACTCATTTACGGATGATACTGCACCTGCACGTTGGGTCTGTTCCTCTTGGTGGCTCCTTCGAATGCTAAGTAGGATAACGATGCCTGCTCACTGCCTCCAACGTCCACTTTGAAGATGTCTCCAGACTTTGCAGTTACAATACCAATCACACTTTCCCCCTTCGCTGGAACATACTGGAGAAACAAGTTCAACTAAGCTGCAACAGCCATCCTGCAATGGGTTACACGTTTAAGTGAACGCATTCAAACACGATACGCTAGCTCTTCAAGTGTAAACCTTTACAGACGAGTCACACGAATTTCACATAAGACATCACAGTCACTTATCACTGGGGTGAATTGTTTTTTTTTTTTGATATGGCAATAAAAAAAAAACAGAGTTCCACAATATAATGTTTTGTGATGCTGTATCGATTCTCCAAAACAAATTATTGATTATTAATTGTTAGATGACATGCAAGAACTATCTGCTGATATCTGGTTCCCTTGCGCATTTATTATTATTTTATTATTATTATTGCACTGCCGTTTTATCTCCATTTTTTCACATTTTCTACTGTTTTTTCTACAGTTATATTTGTATTTTTGTAGATAGACTTTCTTGTACATATGTATTCCCTCATTGTAATAAGTGAGATATATTTATCTATAGTGTACTGGACTATTTATAGTTTATAGTTTAATGGTTAATAATGTTTCTGCTGAGCCGGTACATAGCTTTTTTGGGTTCATTCTGTACAACCCTCTTTGTTTTGTCTTGACTGTGCTGTACTGTGAAAACTGCTACTGGCTGCTAAATTTCCTTCAGGATCAATAATGTATCTATCTATCTATCTAGAAGACTGCATTGCGTTGTGTTTTGTGTTGTAATCTATTTTCAGCCATTAAACTCTTACACTCCAACGTAAACAAGTAAAGGCGCACTGCTAAGGTTAGCATTAGCAATCCTATGCATGATGGTGGTGGTTTTTATACTACTACAGTTTTCCTGTAATTAGACTTTTTAAAATGATAACGCATTGTCTCGCTTTCAGTATCACGATTTATTGAATCGTAACTTCTGTATCATGATATGTATTGTAACGCCAGGTTTTTGCCAATACACTGCCCTAGTTGTCACATTGACTGATATTTCAAACCGATATATTATGAAGTTTATTCTCCAGAAAAGCTTAATATTTAGGTGGCAACTGGCTTCTGCATTATATTCCCAGGAGAAAAAAAAGTACCCTGAAGTATGCTTAGTATACTTCCTTGAACTTATAATTAATGTACTGAAAGTGTGCTATTTTCATATACTACCTATGTACTTAGTGTGCTTAATGTATATATCATTAGTGATATTAAATATGTACTTAAATAGAACTAACTGTACTTAACTATACTATTTTGAGACACCTCTTAGATTCATTTCGAGATACTTAAATACATATTAAAGTACACTTCTAGTACATTAAAATATACTTATATATACTTAGTATGCTTTTATTAAGTCCACTAAAGTACTACTGAGGTCAAATGTACTTGTAATTATTACACTTGAAATAAATATATTTTGCACTTTTATTTAGAACACAAAACATTAATGTGCTTGAAATGTACTTGCTGGTATTAAAATATTTCTAGTACATTAAAATATATGCCTACTTAATTTTCAGCCGGTGTCTGTAATCATACTGACATATATCTGTGCATAATCATAACCCAGGAAGTTTAATTCACCCTCAGATCAGATCTCTACTTTTTAGAAAATTTAATCTACTGCATCAGAATCAGGTGATCAGAAATATTACTACAAGTTTAATACAGAGGCACTTCCAAAAGGGTCCTGCGCTCACGGAGCATTTCATTAGGTACACCTCCGTGCATCTACACTCACTGTTCATGTTATCAGCTCCACTTACCATTCAGGCGCACTCTGTAGTTCTACAATTACAGACTGTGGTTCTCTATAAAACCATTATATTTAATAATCAGCCCTTGAAGAACCATCTTTTGGTAAGAGTGCAGTATCTAGAAGCAGGTACTGGTACACATAAGTAATCGGAAATCGAGTCGAAGCGAATATTGCCTTTAGAACCGAAAGTCGTATCGTTACACTGATCCGATACACTGTTGTTTGTCGTGTGTGGATATGGGTCTCTTACCCGCTTCTGCTGAGAGTCTATCCAGTACAGATTGGGCGCTTTATGGCGGAGAATCCCACTTTTGCACACCAGGATTTCCTCTCCGTTTCGCCGCAGCCCAGGTCCGCATATTACCTTCTCAGCTTTCACAACACTGTCCTCCACACCTGACACGTCAAACGAAAACACATCACCTGGTAAAACTACCTGCCCAATTCTGTCTTTAAAACAAGAGTGAATGGTGTCCATGGTTAGCGCACTCTCTTTGCCCATGTGAGCGGCGGACAACGTGACAACAACACCGGTTAGACTTCCGCTAAAGCCCAAGATCGTATATGAGGTAAACCAAGATGGCGCACGAGGATTAAAGTGAATCGACTGAGCGGAAGGTTCAGTTCCTGTCTACTTAAGTGTTGCGCCAACCGGTTCACTCCGTCCCCCGTCTGCCGAGGCAGCAGCCTGTGCTGAAAGAATGGGCAGCGAACTGAAAACCCGAAGAAAAAAGAAAAAAGCTGTTTTTTCTTAAAATCAGCTGTTCTGAAAGTTCGTGTTTATACTTAAAATATTTACAAGCCTCCTGCATTTACAAAACTAGCCACAGTTTCACTGTAATCTTAAAGGAGGGGGAAATATTCTCCAGAGTTTGGTGTGAATGAGGACTTAAAGAGGAAATCTACCGCGCGCCGAAACCACGTGACCGCGTTTCCGAAAGTTTTTGTCATGGTGGCTCCTCTCTGCTGGAGCTGAGGGAGAGAAAATCATTTCAAAATAAAAGCCTTGTAGTCCATTAGATAGATAGATAGATAGATAGATAGATAGATAGATAGATAGATACTTTATTGATCCCGAAGGAAATTTAGCAATTACCATTATTACAGCAGAACAGACGGACAGTTCTGTTGTAGATAATGTTCTCTAAATGATGTGCTGGTGTACGATGTTTATTTAAAAACTTGTCGTTTGTATAAAAACTGCATGGTATTGCTGTAATTATTTATGAATGATTTGGGCTCATGTATTATTTGTACAAATATAAATAAAATAAATAGTGTGTTTAGCTGTTTTCCCCCGTTATGATACAATTGTTTTATATGCATAGACGCTGTTAACAGCACTACTGGTCTTATTTTTATCTACAGAGACTCCTTTCTCAAATATGCATAAACACAAATTTAACATGCACATTTATGAATGGACACAATACATTACTCAAGGGACTTTTATGTTATGAAATCTAAAATCATTCCACTTTCAGTTTTCTGTTGCTAACATGAAACCGGGGCTGAATGGGAAAAATGGCGTCGTATTTTATCAAAATGTGATTTACATCAATAAACAAAAGCCTTATTTAAGTGAACCTAGAAGTGGTGCTGGGTATAATTTGTGCTCCAGACGGTAGTCCATAGTTTTTTCCCCCACCTGTATTCCGCCAGAGCGCGCCGTGATTGGCTGGTACATGACAGGAGAGCCGTCGTTAGCCAATCGTAGCGCTAGAGGCAGAGTCGGTCGGAATACGGGTGGGGTAAACAACGCCACGGAGTCTCACTGCTCGTCTTCATTCTCGTACTTCGTTGCTCTTTTTAATTTTCGAGCCTTTCCCGTCAGTGAAACTGGTTTATTACTCTCTCATTTAGTTGTATATCTTTTGTAAGTACCAGCAGCTAATTAACTTTGTTAGCTAGCTTTGGGCAGCGTGCCGGACGAATGTGGACGAGACTGAAGTTGGCTTCCTATTCGAGTTTTCCATTTCCACCTTAAATAGTGCAGTAGTTCTATTCTGGCGCCAACTGCTGAAGCACCATTTAAGGTGGAAATGGAAAATTCTAACAGGAAGCCAACTTCAGCCTCGTCAGGTGTAGAGGGTGGCCGAGATTACAGGCTAGCTAGCTAACTAACTAGCTGTACGTCTTTTCTGACGGACTAGTCTTTAAATGAAGGAGTTAAGCACTAATGAATGTCCTTCTGTCTCAGGAAGTACTGAAATGCGAGTCACATTAAAGTCACAGTAAACACACTGTAAAATACCCCAATGGATCCGGAAGTATCTGTGATGCTTCACTGTGCTCCCTCTCAGGGTTTTGAGGAACATGAAATTCGGGTAGAGATTTCGACCAGGTAGAGATATAACATTACCTGTTTTCTAATCAGTAGCTAGAATTTTGGTTAGACTCCATCATCACACCACACATTTCTGATTTTTGACGATGCAGTATTTGTAACTTCTTTGGCTGTCTAGGTTCAATCGCAGAAGTGCTCCCGAGATTGAGAAGCACATTGAGGCAGTGTGGAACGAAAGGGTGACCAAAGAGCCATGGCTTTTCAACGGGGCCAAGTTCAGACTACACTCAGCAGAACTGACCACAGCCGTTCCCAGCACGTCCACAAACTGTGTTGCAGGTGATGAAGCCACACAAACTTCAAACTCTGACACAGCAGACGGTGAAAACCAGCAGGCAGCTCAAGAGGGGTGCTGTAGAGATACCGCAAAGGAACCCCAGAAACACACAAGCACATCCCCATTAAGAGAGCCTTCAGAACAGCGAAAAGTGGTGCTCAGCCTGCAGCTGGGTTTGACCTGTTATAAAGACTTCCTAGGAACCAATTGGTCACAGGAAGCTGTGAGCCTGCAGCGACGTGGAGAGGTGGAGTTTGGAGACCCTCAGGCCCTCCTGGCCCAGCCTCTTGGAGTTGGTGCTGTATTGGTTACCTCAGATGGAAAGGTGGTCCTGCTTCGAAGGAGTCAAAGGGTTGCAGAGGCAGCAGGTCTCTTGGATATACCGGGTGGTCACCCAGAACCTAAGGTGAATTAAGCTTTGTGGAGCAAGAGGAAATGTGTTAATCAACCCCTGATGGCCTTAAAATTGAAAAACTGTCATGTGACCAAATTGTTATTACCAGTAGTCTGTTTTTAGGTGGTTTTGATTTGCCACATGAGCAATATATGTGTACCAATGCCAACGAGATCTACAACAATCACATGATGTCAAAGATGTACTGACTGGTGACAGTTTTTTGGTGTGAACCAGATCGGAAATCATTCACATTTAGCAGGCTGAAGGTTCTCCACAAGGGGGCCCTATTGACACGCCAACATCTTGTGGTGCTACACTCCAATGATTGTGTTGACATAATTTTCTGTAGAAAATCAGATTTTGTCAGTGGGTCCAGCACGTTAAGATGCACTAGGGTAATCAGACAAAAGGAACAGATTGATAAAGCTGATACAAATCAGAGTAAGGGTATACATGTACTGAAAAACCTTATTACTGAGCCGAATGTCCAGATTTCTTAATCAGATTTCTAGAAATCTGTTAATAACTGAATAATCCGATCCAGGAAATCAGAGTATACTGTTGACACGATAACCTGAATAATCAGGTAACTACCAAAATCTGATTGATTTTATTATTGGAGTGCATCCAATGATATTGCGTCCTTGTTAAACCCAAGTAACACATGCACTGTTTACAAGTTAGTTAAGTTAGTGTCAATCATTTTCAAAATGTATAAGGACCAAATGCACCATTATGCTATGATTCACCAATCAGCTAATGCCAGTTATTCTCATCCTGGGTCCTTCCCCTTGAATGTTCTGCTGAACGATTTATTACTGGTTTAATATGCCCTCATCCACATTGCCTCACCATTTTCACATGAAGGAATCTGGTTTGGGACTGATCCAAAAATGAAAGGTGGTACGCCACAGTTTTACACCAGATTCATGATTAGACGAGCAACTTATTGTTGCCACAAGTTATTCACTTTATGTTCAGATTCCCTGAGGCTAATCTGCCAAGGATGACTGTGCCCCGTTTGAATTACGGGCTCCTCACTGTTCCTTCTTCCCTGGGTACTACGACTGGCCCTTATGTAATGTAGGTGTGATGCAAGCCCGAGCAGGGAGTCAAAGTGGGCATGTTAAGATACATAGGTATTGAATCAGGGCACTTGCATTCCCTGCTTAGCTGCACTAACTTCAACTCAGAGATGTTTTTAGAGCAGGGGAAACGCCAAAATACACCATGAGTGGACTAGGATGTGGATGCACTGTGGTGTATGCTAATTTACAGCCTCAAAACACAAGTGATTGAATTTCGGATGTTTCTAGAAGGTATGACTTCTTTAACTTTTTTCCTCAGGCTGTGTGTCAGGGGGTGAGTGAAGATGCCATTAACGTGGACCTCATGCAGGGCTGCGAGAAAGCCGTGGTTGCAGAGATATTCTCCTCTGTGTGCGCAGAAATCAGAGATGAGGTATGTGTGCGTCTTACAACCGATGGTTTCGACATTGGAGCATGAGGTATTCTGTGCATGAGCTGTAGATTTCTGCTGTGCTGATGTTTTTACTTCAGTGGTAAGTGCCACACAAGGGTAAAAACTGAATTTGTATTGCGGATCTTAATGTCTGCAGGTCAATGTTCCACTCAGCTTCCTCGGTGCACCTGTCCTGATGGGAATAGCTCTAAATCACACCAGCTCAGGACGGCCTAGCGCGGAGTTTTACATCAAGTACAACCCTCACATAAAGCATACAGACCACAGACAACTTGCTTTAAACTTAAACATGCTTAATGTGCTCTTGCTTCCGCGCACAGTGGTTTACTATTGTTTGTGACCAGGTGTTCTTTGACAACGGAGGAGGTGAAGGACTTTTACTGGCGTGGAGGGCCTGAGGCTCACGAATCTACAGATATAGTGTTTCTGAGTAGAGAGGTAAGGAGAATGCGTCTACTGAATGGTGGGAGTCAAATAGTTAACCTAGGCCTCCCAAGTTCTCATTTGGCTTTCTCCATCTGAACTGTTTATGGTGTAAAGTGAATAACGGAGGATTAAAACATGATTATTTAAACAAATATTGTCATTACAGGAGATGCTGCAGTTGAACGAGAGCGCCTCCTTGTGGTCAGAACTTTGCCCTTCAGCAAAAGGAGCTGTGCTGCTATACCAACTAGTGAGACCTGATGCGGTTTAATAGTATACATGTAAACAAAATGCCAAGCAGTTAAAGAAGCAACAAAAAGGGAGTTAAAGATTCACATACATTTATTTTTCTATATGCGTTTTCAAGGTTTCTTACCAACATAGTATAAAAAGCCTTCTCAAATTGAGTTTATTATAAAAAATGTAGAAAGTCACACAGATGCAGTTCTCAACTTACAGTTTTATACCTTACAGATGGCAAAAAGATTCACACTTTCTACTTTGAATCCAAATGTTCTACACTGTACTGTTGTTCATATTCAGTGTATTTCAGATGTACTTCAATGGAAGTCGTTTCCAGTTCATCTGAATGAGCCTGTTAATACTATTAAAAATCTGTGATAAAACTATAAAATGTGCAGTTTCTTCTGTAGTGCAAATGTATTATAACACTGTACAGACAGTACAAGTTCAAGTATACAGTTTGGCGGTATTTGAGAGGAAATGTTTTTGAATGCTGCAATCAAAACAAGAAATTGTGTGACTAAAAAAAAAATGAAAAGATTTGAGGGCAGTCTGCTATGAAACATACAGCCATGTAAACAACAGAATCTCACACTGGATTGTCTTCACCACAACAGTTTGTAGTAGTATTGCAAATGACAGCATTAGAGACCATGATGTGTCTAGAGCTTTTGAGGAGTATGAGCTATAAAAGCAGAGCCCTTTAAGACATTTCAATTTGGGGGGGTTAACAAATTCTAATTAAATAAATGTGTTTGCCATGGCCTCTTAATGTGTTTACCAAAACACTTGACTTCCAAAGTAATAATCCTGGTTGCTATAATAACTCTGACTTGGGTCGCCCGTATTCCACTGAAAGAGAAAGAAACAAGAAAAAGTAATGTTGCAACTTGTTGGGTGGGGTGGGGGAGAGGCATGGTGTGTGTTATGGATGTAAATCCAGTGTTTTGATTTAGACTATTTAGGAAACATTTCAATTAATCATGAAATTCTCTTTCACCTGTCCAGTGCATGGCTGGTAGTAGTCTCTATACCGCTGTGGATCACTGTTACAGCCATAAGGCTGCACAAAGGTAGTGGGATTCCAACCCTGAGCATGAAAAACGTCAAATAATAAAGTATAAGCAACTACTGTATGCAGGTGATGGAAAAAGATGGTAAATATAAATATAATAAACTTACATATTGTTTCTGGTGTCCCCACTGTGCCTGAGAGTATAGATGGCGACTACATGAGCTTTGGCTCCATCCTGGAAAAGCATGGAAACAATGTGTCCTACATTTCACAGCAACCCAACAAATTGGGTCTCCATTATCACCAATAGCATGATCACAAAGATACCCATCTTCTCCACCGACACCATCCCATTTCTCTTACCATATGCTTTGCCTGGCGCATTCATGTGAAGTTTGGGGTGCCTGTTTTGGTGCTGCTTCTTGCGCTTGGGGGGAGCAGGAAGGAGACGTCTGGCCTCCTCTTTATAAGTTGTAAGGAGTCTTTCCGCCTCTTCACGGCATAGCTCCACAAACAGCACCTCCTCTAAAAGCTCCCCCTGCTCCGGGAGTGTGAAACTCACTGGATTGCCGTTAACAGAAAAGAACAAAAATGTTGTCAGCTAACCCAAATTTAGAAGTCGTTTGTTACAGCAAGACAAACTGATTAAATACATTTTAGTTTTCCTTAAAAGGATTGTTTACAGTCATGCACTGATGCCTTGCAAACAGTCATATCCTAACTAACAGATGTTATAGAACAGTGTTTCTCAACCCGGGTCCTGGAGGCACCCTGCCCTGCACATTTAAGTGGATTCCATCCTTTAACACAACCCCTGCAACTCTGAAAGGGCTTGTTGAGTTGAAAAGAGGGAAAGCAGCGCAGGATGCCTCCAGGACCAAGGTTCAGAAACACTGTTTTAGACAGCTTTGCAGTCTTACTGGTTTTGGCTGCTAAGCTAGCATGTTGGCACCCTTCTTCTAGACATGGCACTTGGATTTACAAGCTATACATAAGTGGCATCTTCAATTTATACATTTTTTTAAACCAACCATAGATTAGAATGTTTGGAGTTGAAGCAAAAAAAAAAAAAAAAAAGAAAAACAAGAATTTGCTTAATACATGCACTTACATAAAACTATCGTGACTTTTAATACAAACTACTTGCATGAGGAACACCATGCCTGTTGTTAACATGGGAACCAAAATATAAACCCAGACGTTTCTTGTCGTTCATGCCATGTAGACGCTGTATGTGTGGGTCAGTGTTAGAGCAGAGAAGCAGAGAACACGTTCAGCACTGTGGCTGCTCAGTGCTTGAGTTTCATAGGACTCCTTGGAGAAAGAACAAGCTTCAAAAGATTAACACTACAGGGACTGACCCTTGCTCTTTAGCAGAGACATTTCAGGGATCTCCACGCCCTCGTCTTGCTGCTGCTGGAGACGCCTCCTCCACTCTGCATCCGACGG
Source organism: Semaprochilodus insignis (assembly GCA_034552555.1). NCBI lineage: Eukaryota > Metazoa > Chordata > Actinopteri > Characiformes > Prochilodontidae > Semaprochilodus > Semaprochilodus insignis. The sequence continues at coordinate 58,244,339 of CM067474.1, forward strand.
GACAACCACTACTGCCCTCCTCTGGTAACCATGGAAACGCAGCATCTTATGCTTCCTAGCAGATGGGTAAATGTTGGCCTGGGTAATTGGAAAGAGGGTTGGGTGCAGATTCAAATAGATTATTATAAAAGAGCAGTGGACTTTCATCTGCTATAACACAACGTTTAACCCACACACACACACACACACACACACACACACACACACACACACAATGTAAAGGATTACGGGCATTTTCTAATTCAGGCAAACGCTGAAAAACAACAAAAATGGAGATACAAGGTTTGGTTCCGACAGCAGCGCTATGCTCATAGGTACACACAATCCAGAACACCCAGTTCCTTTTGTAAAGGCAGAAATGCCCTCTACACTGCTCGCTGTGCTACCATGAGAAATCTACATATTTCTGCCTTCTCCTAATTTACACTGCAGTTAAGCTTTACGGTACAGTCGCCTCGGGGATGGAGGGCTGACGTAGTTCAATTGCCCATAAATCATAAATCACGTCTGCTCCGCAGCAGCATGACACATAAAAAAAAAATTAAATCATATCAGAACCACTCAGAGCCACTAAAACCTGATGTAAGGCAAAGTAAAGATGTCATGAGACGGGCTGATAGAAGACAGAGGCTCGTTCTAAGAAAGGTATAGGAATAATCAGTTCCTACGTCAGTTTTGTCTTATCTACAACAGCCGTTTAAGGCTCGAGGCTGCTGAACGGCAGATGCTGATGGATTTTAGCTGAAGAATGAAATGTGTCTGGAACATAACAGACTAAATATAACATGAGATTACACCAGCAATTGGGAATATATATATATTTTGCTTTTAATCCTGGCAGCTGTGTGAAATACTGCTTTAGCTTTGATAGGAACGTAGACGCAAATCTCTTTCCCACTGAGGAGACCACACACGTCTACAGCTCAGAAGCTTCTCAAGCTTCCGTTTGTTTTTTTGGCTGCTATGAATCTCTCAGATCCCTACCAGTTATATAGGAACCTACAACCATAACAAACTATTCATCACCTGGTCTAGGATGAAGTTCCTTCGCTTGTTTGCTGCTATTCTGATAAGCTGAGTGAGGCACTGTGTGGCTTGCTGCAGCAGGAGCTCTTTGTTTTCGGTGCCTGGCAGCTAGAAAACGAGAACAATAACACAGTTACATCACAAACACATTAATGAAAAGAAAATTAAATGGCTTATTTTTCCTATGTATATTAAGTTCTGTGAAGACACAGTTATTCCCTGACCACATAAATCTATCTCCACATTAAAGCCTTGATAATAATTGGTAAAATCTTTGATTAAAGAAAGAAAATGTACATTTACTATTAATCAGTGTATAAAACTGGCAGACAGATGTTTGCTTCCTAGCTTTTGCTTATTATGGGTGGCATTTATGTTCTCGCAATCTTTTTAAAATGAAAGATACACTAAATTCGGACGCCAAGAGCAGCCGAGGCTGGAGGTGCAGCCTCACTAAACTTCTTAGTGTTTGTAGTTTGTTTTTTCTGCTAAATGAAATGGTAGTTTGGGTGTTTTTATTGAAATACAGTGTTATTTACCTCAATAGCAATTAATAAAAGACGTGTCATTCGGGTGTGCTGTTTTATCTCTGCTATTTTATTCTAAAGCAAAACCTGCAAAACCTCCCTCTCTCCAGCAAAGCCCTAAAAAACAAATTCAGATCTGTCTGTACTTTCCTACAGACCTGAGTTTTCAGTGTTGGTTTAAGGAACTATTAACACTATACATTCGTATATCCTCACCATCCTATTACCAAAACAGTACCAGGAAACGGCATTAATGTCCTTTAATGCATGCTGGTCTGTTCAAACAATGTAGAAAAATCTAAAGTTTAAGAAAAAAAATTGCATACAGCTACATTATGTTAACTACTTTTTTTTTTTTTAAATCTCAAATCAAAAGTGAATTTTCAGATATAAATAACATCACTGACCTTTTTCCAAAATAAAGGTTTACAGAATGTACAACTTGGTGCAGTCAGACATTTTTATTTAAGAAAAAGAATAATGGTAATTAGCAATGCAATGATTCTACCCCAGCGACTTGCTTTTGACACCACATAAGCCCTGTCAGTAGCTATGAAAGGTCTACTGCCAGCCTCAAAATTCTAGGAGAAAACACTGCAAGTAAACCAACAAAAGTAAATTATTCTGGTCAAAAGCAGGCCAATCTTTAACTACACCACATGACTAATTCACCAGTGATTTTTTATGTACTGCAATATATCCTAGCATAATGAAAATGTATTTGATTCTCTATTGACAACTCTGTGTTTTATCAGTGGTTTAATTACTAAATTTACTGATTTATTTCTTCTTTAGTATCTATGTCTTTTTGTGTTAACAGATGATTAGCAAAGTAGTTAATTGTACAGTGTAGTGATGCACCGATCCGATATTAGGATCGGATATCGGTTCCGAAATTAATTAATTTAGCTGGATCAGGTATCAGATAATTAGGCTGATCCCCGTTCTAATTTGTTTGCAAGTGTGCTATGCTGTCGAACCGTGGACACTGTGATCACAGACCAGTGCGCTACGAGGTGCGACACAAAGGCGGCCAGGAGGAAAAACTGGCATGCTCAATGGAGCAAAACAAAATGAAACCCTCCTAACACCTGACTCGAATACATATCTTTTGTTGGGGTTTTTTTTTCCCGGCAGCACGAGTGCGCTCTGAGAAGCAAACGGGGGAGAAGCAAACAGCCTCAAGAGGCTCGAAAGCTTTGATCCAGCTAGTCATGAGAGACGTGCATGTGGCAATGTGAACTCACGCCTGAGCAACCAAGGGCCGGCATGCTTAAGAAGCGTGAGCTGCAGGTGTTAGCTTATTTGCTTGATTGCTCATTGTTTGCTCTTTGTCTCCCCCCAGTGGCCGGAGGTGGATCTGCAGGAACCCGAGATCTTACAGTAGACTTGACTTACGAACAGGAACAACAACATGGAGCGAGCCAGAGAGTGAGCTGTATGAGTGAGCTTAGTAAAGTATTGTTTATGTCAGTCCTGGTGCCTTACGTCGCTCCAACATGGTGAAGTATACGGTTTATTCATTCAAAAATGGTATCGGATCGATATTGGGTATGGACAGATATGCAAAGTTTATGTATCGGTGCTGGTATCGGAACTGGAAAAGCTGGATCGGTGCATTCCTAGTACAGGGTCATCATCTGTTTTACTTTGGTCATGACAATAAAACTTGTGAATCCTGAATCTTCTGTACTGCTCTTACCCTCATGCAATGAAGAACTGTGCTTGTGCTAAGCACATTGTAACACTTCTCTGGATGTTTGATCACGTGGTTCTGGGCCCATTGGCTCTTTCCTGATCCTGGCATGCCAACCATCATCAGCACCTGGAAAGGGGTGGAGGGGCGTGAAGACATTGTCTTGAATTAGAAGATGGCATCTGAATGACAAGCGGTCAGTATAACAGAGTGGCAGAGATGGGCAATAACAAAATCATGATAAATTACATAACCATACTGTTTTCTGAATATATCATGAGTATCATCAGTGCTTTTCTACAACTACTGGTGTGTAGTACAAGGTTCAATGATTTGGAGACGAATATAGCAATCGTGATATATACCGTGACTATTTATTGTTAACTGTGAATAAATTGTTGCATAAACTGCACAAATTGTGCCATTATGAATTTGTTTTAGCCTTTTTAAATGTGGCTCTGCTGTTCTGTTGGTACATTTGTCTGTTAGTCCTGTGCCATATTGACACGTGTTTGATAAAGTGTCTGACATCACAATGACGTTATGAGAAGTGATTAATTATTATGAAAATGGTGTAGCTCCGACAATATGTGAAGCAAGTACAGACTTTCTTTTTATGTTACACATAAATCTAATAAACTTCTTACATATGCAGCTTGCAAAATACAACTTAGAAAAGCACCTTTCATTATTGTGGAAAATAAAAATAATTTTAACCACTAACTGGGTAGGAGAATAATCCTAATGTCTGAGCTGTGTATGTGGATCATTTGTAATTGTCTGTTGAGCTTCTAAACAGGGTTTAACAGAGAAGCCCTCGATAGGTTTATAATGTTTTGTGCTGGCACTGATATGGCGCTACATGCATGAAGTTATTTGATCTGTTCTGTCCACTTTTCATGGAAACTCGGAATATACCGATATAAATATATATAAATAAATATAAATATCGCAATAACACCAAAATACGATTGATCATGCAGCCCTACTCTTTGTTCCAACTATTGTGATATTACATTTTTGCCATATCACCCAATCGTATTTCAGAGTGTCAGTTAAATACTACTTAAACAGCACACCGTTTACCTCACAATCCTTCCTATGGGGCGGGGGCAGCAAGGCCCGTGTCCACTGTGCAGACGGAAGGGCGTGCAAAGGGTAATAGCCAGGAGGTGCAGGATACCATGCTGTCCCCTGGCGGTCCAGGTTCAGAGAAACAGAGCAGTTTTTACACAGGATGTGTGGGTAGAGGGCTCGGCCAGCCAGGGTGGAGGAACTTATGCAAAAAGCCACTCCCAACGAGTGCCCATTTTTATGAAATGAAAGCTCTGCCTCTCCACCTTGACTAATGACCTAGGCAGGGACAAAGAGAGAGAAAGAAAAAGAGAGAAAAAAAAGATAGAAAAAGAAAGAAAATTTAGGCAAAAACATCAGTATCAGTAGTCCATTACATGAACGGTCCTAAATATTATAACTGGATTCCCATACCCATCCCACTGAATTAAAAAATAACTCTTTAGTGACAGTAAAAGGTGTTAAAATGTATCAACAAACTGTGATGTTGATTATTATAATTCATTTACAAATGTATGCTTGATATTTTACAATGTAAAAATAACTTTTAAAAAATGTCCTGTTTGCCAAACTTCAATGCTCAGTATTTTTAGCTGGCATAAAACAAAAATACATATTTAGGCGACTTAATGACACTGTAATCAGAGGAGTCAGCAACTTTCAGCAAAACCTGTGAATTCTAGCTCTCAGTGCCATATTACTGTGTATTTCTTTAGCAGGTAATTAACCCATACCGCATAGCAGCCAATGACATCCCCTTCTGAGAAGGGCTCCCCGAACTCCTTTGCTTTTCCTCCAGCCACTGCTCTGCCTGCTCCATCAAAACCAAACGACAGCTCCTCCTCTCCTGTAGCAAACCATGTACAGAACAATGAGACTGAGACAGCAAAGTAATTGCTATAATTTTCTGAAGAGACATTTCAGGTATCATTTGCCAAATGCCTGCTATGTTTGATCTCGAGGCAGTATTATACTAAAGTGCTCCAGCAAGGACAGCGTTGTGAAGATGATGATGTCCTTTTTGCTGTACCTAGCTGAAGGCTTGCGCTGTCCACAGACCAGCCCACTCGGAGAACATGTGGTTCAGGGTCGTAACTCATGTCCACCGTAGCTGCTGATAACTTCCTCACAAACTACATAGTAAAAGACCCGAAAATTAGTATTGAACTACACATATTTTTAAATAGTCAGTAGCACTTACATAACTCAGTCTGTACCATATTAAGTATGCATTAAGCATTGAGTTTCGATATTCAGCTTAGATTAAGCCTTAAAGCTCAAATTCTCACCTTGACTTCAAATCCTACTTGACCTCGGGTAAATCCATGGGTCAATCTACATCCTGACCGCAGCAGAGGGAACTTCTCCCAGAGCAACGGCTGACCGCTGCACCCGTCCGCACACACTTCAAAATGTAGGTCACTGTTGTCTGCAAGATAGAAAAGCCAGCCCAGCCATTTATAAGCACTCATCTTTACACAGGCATTATGAACTATAAACACTAGAGCTCAGCCGATACAGTGGTTTCCCAATATCACCCAAATATTTACTATAAACTATAATTAAAAGATAAAACATTTATTGTTTTCTTTTAAGAAACATATCAATTGGCCATGACCATTAATCAATCACATCAGTTAGTAAAGCACTGGTCAGCTGAAACTATTGTAGTGAGAAATAACATCAAAATAATTACTAAACACAATAATTAAACACAAAATTACCAGTACTGGCCTCAATATTACATCAACTGGGTCCTAATAAAGAGTAGCTTTAGTGGCTTTAGACGACTATGACATGGGTCATTATCAGGTATCTCAGCACGTAACAGTAAATATTAGTCTGAACAAAGTGATGATCATGCAGGTGTTTGCAATAAATGAACATTTTCCTGTTTACTGTTATATGCCAACAACTCAACCTTTCCACACTATCCCATCCCAGGTTTCCCTCTAACTTCCCATATGAACCTTTCCCAAAAACAAATGAAGATGGAGTTTCCTCATTTGAATAATTTGCATTTATAATATATCAAAAGCTACAAGATCATGATGGTCACAGGCTTGTCTCACCCAGGGCCATGTACTCCTTGACTTATTAACTTACTGTTCGGAGATATGACAACACATTTTGTCTAAACCAAACCATAAGTTTCAGATCAGGGTGCAATTTGCATCTGTAAATCTTATGTAGAATATGACTCTGTAGAAGCAGCATGGATGGTTGGTAGGTGGAGCTGATAAAATAGACAAAGAGTATAGATACAAGGAAGTGTACTTAATGACGTGGCTGTTCGGCCACGTATGAAGAAAGTCTACATACTTACAGGCATCAAGTCTAACCAAATCATCATCATCATCATCATCGACCTCCATGTCATCTTCACTCTCTGGACCAGGCTCTGGAGTTTTGGCTCTGTTGGCAGAAAGAGAACAGTATTGTCCTAGATCATGTGGCATGAACACCAACAATTACACATAAGCTGTCTTCTTAAGAAACAGATGAACACAGTTCTGCATAACGATGTATAATGCACCATGACAATATCTGTTATATTGAATCTCCTCTTTAAACTCATAATAATCTCTGCCCTTTACTTCATGAGGCCTCCTGACACTCTGCCCTTCCACTCTTGTCTCCAGCGTGTCTGGTACGCCGTAGGGTGCTGCAGGATGTGAGAAGAACTGGTCATTAGAGGCATAAAAACACACAAATGCATTGTGATAAACATGGTGTGCATTTGCAGTATTCAGTCTGTCACAATTCTTTTGATAAGGCGATGGCAATTTTGGAATGTTAGCACTGATTATTTCCGCAAATGTTTTTATTATAGCCTACAATGTCAAAATCTTTGATTTACAGTTACGGTGGTGAAATTTAACCTAACAACACAGAGCTTGTGAACTGCCTATGGGTCATCTTATGGGTAAGATTGAGACCAGGCGTTCTCAAACTTTTCCGCCTAAAGGCCCACCTGATAACTATAAGCATAGCGGCCCACTGGAAAACTAAAATCAAATTTTATAAATAAAATTTTTCCATGAAATCTAGTTAAAGGAAAATTATGATATGTCCAAATTCAAAAAAAGGAGTTGTGAAAGAAACTTATCCATTCAGTGACTAGCCAGCAGCTATGTTGTCTCAAACTGAAAATGTTGAAATGAAAATGACATTTTTATTTATAAATGTGCACAATGCTATGAATATATTTATATTAATATACTTAATATAACTCTAAATATGGTTATCCAACACTTCCAGCCCATAACAAACTACTGCCTCCACCTCAGTACAGGCTCATGGACCAATAGAAGGTGTTTCATAGCCCACTGGTGGTCCACGGCCCATAGGTTAGATCAATCAGATTCAACCAAAGCTCCATGTGTTGTGACATTACAACCACAACTTGCTGGCATTTTGAAACACTACATTCAGGGGGTCAAGTCTTAAGCCAGAAAGAGTGTAAATAACTGTAATTCAAATCGCAGTCACAGTATTAAACAGAAAAATCACAATTATATATTGTCTCCAAATCTTTTTCTGGGTCATTTTAAAGAATAAACCCAGAAAAACCTTAACGTATTGTTTTAATCAGTCCATATTTTACTAGTGTCACACTTAAAATACACTGCACCATGTATTTAACCTATAATCATCATACAGGAAACTTTAACCCGACTATAGTTCTGTTTAATACCATGCATATTTTTGGATCTGCGTAATATTTGTGCAGTTATAGAATCTACAGTACATGTGTGGTTTTCTATAGTAAACAAATAGTGATTTGCAGTGAAGTTACTACAAGATTCCTTTGACAATTCTGTGAAAATTGAGGTGTACACCCCACACCTGTAACAACCACGTAATAAGCAATGGACTACAATGCTTCATGCTTGACACATCCCACTTTTACTTCCTAGGACTTACACTGGTCATCCTCGATAGGTGTGCAGTCAGACTGGGACAGGGTGGACACTGATGAACATGCAGACACCCCACCATGAGCAGCAGGACCTTCTGCAGGCCTGGTACTGGGTTTCTGTGAGGCCTTCTGATCTCCACACTGGGCTTCAGGGGTCTTCTCGTTGGAAACCTGAGAGCTTGTTGTACCATGGTCTTTATCAGAAGCCAGCTGCACGGCCTCCACCTCTTTTCTGCCTTTAGAGCAAACACATGGCGGGTGGGAGACACTGGTGGTGGCTGTAGGGTCTGTCTCTGTCTGTGTGCTTTGGTCGACATAAGCCTGCGACCTGTGTACACTCTCCGCAGGCTGGGGCTGATGTTCCTCCGGGAGAGCTTCACAGCGGCCTTCCGCCTCGACCACGGGAACGTCCGTCGATACTGTAGCGCTCTGACCTGTTTCTTTGGGAGCAGTGGCTTCGTCTAAGGAGGTCTCTTCTCCTGTGTCTTTAGCTTCTAATGCTAATATCAGACGAGCCACCAGCTCGGCCTTCAGCCCTTTCGAGTCGAGCCCTCGCTCTCGTAGCTCGGCCCGCAGCTCGGCCACTTTGAGCTTTTTAACTTCTTCCAGCAGCATGTTTAGATTACGGGAGTAAAGTGGAGGTTGGCATTTAAAAATACACTGCGTAAGCACGGAAATTGCTGGACTGACCTTTGTTGAACTTCCATAAACTTACTTACAACAACAACAGAAAATATCGCTCCGTGTTGTCGAAGGCGACCGGAGAAAAATTCAAGCGAGCGTTCTGATTCCTTATTGGCCAGCTCGCCAACAAGCCCCGCCCTTCTTACTTCTTATTGCTCAGTCAGCCAACAAGACCCGCCTTTCAGATTTCTTATTACTCAGTCAGCCAACAAGCCCCGCTTCCTGGTCGCTTATTGGTCAATCGGCTCCTTAGTTCATTCGTTGGTTCTACAGACCTTCTATATCATTCAGAAATAATTATTACTGTAAAAAAAAGAAACATAGTGGGAAATTGCCTAATATTTTATGCAAATACTCGTTTATTGAATTATTGTTTAATTACAAAGACTTTAACTTATTACATGTCAAAAACAGAATGAATGTGGATGCCAGGAATACATGTATTAATATATTAACAATTAGTGATATAAAACAGAAAGACAAGAAAAAAAGAAAATAACATTTTGAAATTATTCGTGTTTATGTATTTCGATGACATCGGCACACAAGCCCCGCCTTCCTGATTGCTTATTGGTCAATCGGTTTCCTCGATTCATTGGTTAGCTCTACAGACCGTCTATGCCATTCAGAAATAATTATTACTGTAACAAAATACTAGAGAGCGGAAAATACTGTAAGACAGAAAGAAAAGACAAAAACAAAACAAATAAATGATACGTGTTTCTATATTTCGATGACATCAGCACGCAAGTCACCCCGCTCATTGGCCGAGCCGCGTTGGATCAGTGGTGACGTCATTTTTCAACATGGCCGCCCCCTTGGATGACATGTTTTCTCGGTGTGTGGATCCCGGTAAAACTAGTAACTGCGTGGAAGTCCGATTTATCGATAATGTCAAGGTAGGTATCTGTAACAGTATGGTTTAAATTACGGGTCTCTTCTCTGATCATGAACAAAGCTCCTTCGTGGTTGTGCGACTTAGCCGGTTTGCCTGCTGCTCCTGCCAGCGCTGCCCGGCTGTCCTTACAAAAAAGGCCCTACAGTAATACTACAGGAACCTTAAGCTAATCTAGCTAATATATAAACATATTTTAAGGTATATCGCAGTTCAGTGGTGGGGTCCTCTCCATATCGTTCAGCTTGTGCACTGGACACAACTGTCCTTCTGAAACGAGGCTGAAGTTGGCCTCTAATTCTCGTTTGAATATTCCCGTTCCACCTTAACTCGTGCTGCACATACATTGTAAATGCTGCACCATTTAAGGTGGAACGGGAAAATTCGAAACAGAAGCTGACTGAAGCCATTTCACATGATGTAAAGCCATGAAGGCCTTGCATACTCAGCTTCTTTGTTTTCTGTCTTTATCTTTTCAGGGAAAAGGATTGTTTGCCAAGAAACCTTTTAAGAAAGGTGATACCATCTTCATTGAGCATCCTCTTGTCTGTGCTCAGTTTTTGTGGAATGCCTTATACAAATATAGAGGTGAGTTATTCAGCTGAATCAGTGCATATACTACACATACACCAATGGCTAATGGAACTATTCCGACTCTGATATGAGTAATCAGATGAAGAAGGGAGATTCTGTGAAGGGGTTCTGTGTTTTGTTAACCTGGATGTGCCTTCACTGTCCTCCCCCCAGCATGCGACTACTGCCTGCGCGCTCTAGAGACAGCAGAGGAAAATGCCAGGAGACTCAGCGGTCTGCCTGGTCTGAGCCTGCCTCATCCTGAGCTGTGTAAGGTGCGGACGGAGCTACATCAGGCTTGTCCACACTGCCAGGTATTGTGTACTCTGTCAATCACAGGTATACTGAAAACTATCGAAACTCAACGCTGTCCAGTTATTTTGTCCCAAGATCATATGTTGCAAGCAAATAAATTAATAAATAAATAAAATAGATAGCTGCATGTCTGCAAATATCTGTTGCAGTACACTGGTATAACAAGCCAAATAGACCTCTCTAAAGTTGTGAGTCATTATACAGAGAGCATCATGTCCATATAAGAAACTCCAGGTCTAGGCTGTTTTTATTTATGGGGAAAATGAATGATGTTTTCTGAATAATCGCAGCCCTGTGGTCAACAAAAATGTTCCAAAGCTGATGTTTTTGATGTTTTGTCCAGTCCTTTGAATTACAAGGTTATTAAAAGGAAACTCCACTGATTTCTTTTTTTATTTCTTTATTTGAATATGAAATTAAATGCTCAACGTATCTCAACAAAGTCACTAAGACTGGTTTTGTGTGAATAACTTCACAGAGTCAGAACTGTTCACAGTGGTGGTGTTGGGGACCAGACCCCTCTATAAGCTCCCTCACAGAAAGTTGTTACTTGAGTGGTGTATGAATACACTCCTGTACGTCTGAGACATTGCTATATGCTAGTTTTGCGATTTATAAAATGGTCTAAAATGTTTTTGAATCAATTAATTTTAATCCATTCATGGTGGAGAGATACACGAAGGGTGTTCTATAGCAAAATAGTCCCCAAAGGAAAAATAGTTTTTCAGGTCTATGATTATTTTTACCACCCTCAACACTACATTACAAACTCAGAAGATACTACATGTAGGCTCACTGGTGGTTTTGGATAGTAAATGAAATGGCGTTATTTGCATTGTAGACATCGGAACTACTGGCTCTCACCACTGGGAACTGAGTCTGTAAGCTTCTCTGCAAATGATGTTTTACATCAAAACAATCTGAATGACTTTACATCTTAGGCACTAAATTATACAGATTTTTTGATAATTTGGTGGAAATCCCATTTATGTGTACTACTGTAGTTTACTACTATACCTAAATGGCATTATATAACAGTTTACCACGCTAGTTAAACTGTAGAATGTTCTTGTGTTTTTGGCTTTTATTTGGTGTGTTTTAAAGGGTTATTTTGATAAGGTTGTCAGTCTTGTGGTGTCAGTTCAACTCCCAACGGTGTTAGCTTGCATGTTGCAACATTTTACATTCCAACCCTTTAATAATCTTGTAATTCAGAGAATCCAATAACATCTGGAGTGTAACTGTATGGTAAAACCTTCACAAGGACATCTTTATTCACTAGAGGGTCCAAAGCAGTGATTTCAAAAACACATTTTTTTTTTCCCATAGAGAAAACCAGCTTAGACCTGGAGGTCCTAATATGGGTATGACAGCAATTGCAAAATGGTGGCATGACTTCAGATATCTGACAGTCGCTTCTGTTTGTGCAGTTCTTCCTGATCATCTGAATGAAATGCAGAATTTCTTACTTTATCGTTTTGTTGCCCCCTGCAGGTGATGTACTGTAGCAGCGAGTGTAGGCAGACTGCCTGGGAGCAGTATCACCAGGTCCTGTGTCTGGGCCCATCCCGTGAGGACCCTGATCATCCAATCAACAAGCTGCAGGACGCATGGAGGTGATACCTTAAGAAAAGCTTAGACAGTAACTGAACTAAGATAACTGCTTCTGGATTCAAGCTGATCTATTTTAATATATTCACAGTTATGTTGTTTCTCTTGGTGGGGGACGTGGTTACAGCACACACCGCAGCATGTAGACTGTTGGAAACGCTGACTGAGCAGGGTCTTTCTGCTTTTGTCTTTGATGTTTAGGAGTGCACACTACCCCCCTGAAACCTCCAGCATCATGCTTATGGCAAAGATGGTGGCGGTGGTCAAGCAGGTACATATTCCTCCACACTCTTTCTAAAGGATAGATGAGAGGGTTGCCTCTCTTTTGATTGTGATGTTCTGACCAGGATTATGTGATGCATACTTCAGGTATTTCAAAAAAATTGAAATTTACCTTTTAGATTTTAAGTGTTAGTCTTTTGAATGTGTTCCGTAGCTAGACAGACTAAAAACTCAAAACCTCATGTCGAGCACAAAGCATTCGTTTTTGCCACAGACTGCTGTTAGCAGTGGATCTTGCTAGTGTGATTAAGAATGGCATTTAGAAGTAGCACCTGTAAAAAGGACCAACACCCTACATTTTTCTTACATAGCTATTACCTTGTAAAACAGAGTAACCTATGAAAAAATGTTTATATAATATTAAACTAGAGTGTTATGTTCATCATCCAGCGAGGCGTAAGTGAAGCATGTAAGAGATAAATATGATATAACACAATTTCACTAATCAGAAAGCTGTGTGGTGCGGCTAACGAGTGGCTTGATTAACAGTTCTCTGTCCAACGTTCCTAGCCTGCTCTGCCTCTCATACAGAACTGCAGTCATTAACCAGCTGTCATATGGCGCTAACTGGATGAATGAAAGTCACAGATAAACAAACAGACAGATGAAGCAACTTGTGAGAGAACAGATAAACAGATGTGCAACAGGACAGACAGCTGGACAAACAGACAGATGAAGCAACTTGTAAAAAAAAAAAAAAGACAATCAACAAATGAATGAACAACATTTGGGTACGGGTAAACTGACAAATGAGAGATGGGTAGTTACAAACAGGCGGTCTAGCTTTTGGATACGGTGAACGAGTGTTAGCTCACTAAGTTTCTCTGACTCTGAGGGAAATATTGATATTGGAACAGTATACAGTGGGTATAATTAGTTTGCCTTCAAGAATAATATCACCTTAATTATAAAGACAACATAGATTTCTATGACTGATATTTAAAGTGTGTATCCATATAAATATATGGTCAGGACCCCCATAGGACCACCACAGAGCATGCATTATTTGGCCGCATTTAACCCATCTTTGATGTGAAACACCCACATACACACCCTAGTGAACACACACCCTGGGGGGGGCAGTGAACACAATTGCCCGGAGTGGTGGACAACCCACAGCGCCCAGGGACCAGTTGGGGGTTAGGTGCCTTGCTCAAGGGTACTTCAAGGGCAATCGTTACTGTCAGTTCAGGGACTTGAACTGGCTACGCTCCGGTTACAAGGCTGGTTCCCTAAACTCCCACGACTGCCCACCAATGTATGGAGATATAACTGTGACAATGTAATCTTAAATTGTCAAGCTTTTTAAAATTAAAACAGCAAAGCAGGAAAAATAGATTTTCCATGATATTGGCCCTTTTAAGCATGAAACGGAAACATAACGGTACGCTACATGTCCCAGACACTAAATAGAATGAGACGCTGGACAAGCTGCACATAAGCCCGAGGCTACCATTCCCCGTGGCAGGGGTTGCCTAGAGGGCACCTAAAGCCTTCCAGCACAGGGCTTTGGAGCCGCAGTTTATGATCTAAAATCATCCAATATCAGTAGCTGGCCTCATTAATACTCTTGTAGCTGAATGTAGTCAAATGTTCACAGACGTGTTTCAACATCTAGTGTAAGGTAGAGGCTGTTACTGCAACAAAGGTTGCCTGTTAATGTCCTTGATTTCAGAGGAAACGTTAGATAAACACATGTCAGCAAACGTTTGGACGTACAGTGTAGTAGACATGCTTTTAATGTATGCATGATTGTTTTCTTTTCTTCCTCCAGGCTCAAGACAAAGGGCGCTGGCAGAGGCTTTTCTCCCACTTTTGCAGCCGTGCAGCCAACGAGCAGGAGGAGATAGCACATAAGCTGCTAGGAGAGAAGTTCCAGGTGGGGAGTGACTGAGACCCTTCCGTACTAGGGTTATTACTTCTCTTTTTCATTTCTATGCCTATTATTTAACACTTGTCACTTTCTTTCTCTCTCAGGGACAGCTGGCTTTGCTGCGTAACCTTTTTACCACAGCACTCTACGATGATCACCTCAGCCAAGTCAGTCCATATCTTTTCATAGAGCAATTTTGTAAGGTTTTTTACAATGGTCCAATTTCCTCATTACTTCAAAAGACTTTCAAATGAATGTCATAGGTGTAAAATTAACGGCATGTGAATATTGCAGTGTGGGTGGCTAGGGCTGTAAGTAAAACCACTTTGCTTTGTATGTAGTGGTTCACACCAGAGGGGTTTCGCTCTCTCTTTGCCCTTGTTGGGACCAATGGGCAGGGTATTGGAACCAGGTAGGAACTACATTGTTACTGTCCTGTAGGTCTTGAGTTATTGATTCTTTGTCTAACAAATCTGCCTTTGCAGATGTTTAGTTCTGAGCCTAATCGCTGGTTTGTTTGTCCAGTTCCCTTAGCCAGTGGGTTCATGCGTGTGATGCACTGGAGCTTCCCCGCCAGCAGAGGGAGCAGCTGGATGCCTTTATTGACCAGTTATACAAGGACATTGATAAAGGTCACTGTTCTTCTTAATGCACATAGCAAACTATGCTGTAGACGTTAAAAGATTGATGTACAAGGTACTTGGTGACAGCCGTCCACACAAATGCACACAGAAATAGAAAGTATATACGTTGGTTTGCTGAAATGTGAAATAGGTTTGATGGATGGAAGGTTTCCGTAGATTGTCGTTTTCTTGCTTGTCTTACAGAAACGGGCGATTTCCTCAACTGTGAAGGCTCCGGTCTCTATCTTCTACAAAGTTCGTGTAAGTACAGTGATCTACACTCGTTCCAGCTCGTGTTCTAATGTCTGCACTCGTTCTCCAAGTTTGTACAACACTGTTTTAGATACAGAAAGGTCACCTGCCGCTCCTCCCTTTGTTGTTAAGGTAACCACAGCTGCGTGCCCAATGCGGAAGCATCCTTCCCTGACAATAACTTCCTACTTCACCTCAGCGCCCTGACTGACATCCGCCCTGGAGAGGTGAGAGGCTTTACATGTCGCTTAACACGGGATGCCTCCCTCCCCAAGGGGACTGGTCCTTGTATTCAAAAGTTTTGAGACTCGTATTGTCAGTTAGAATTACAGTGCAGGCTGAGGATCGGATCAGTTGTGGCAGCCTGTCAGAGAGAGTGAAAAGGCTTACATCTGCCCACTCTGGTAGACAGGATCTACAAGACTGTTATTCAGATTGTCGATATTCTGTTTGTGCAATAGTGAGTACAATTCAAGAAGCTCCATTCCAGTGGCCAACTATCTGTTTTTGCAGTAAAGAAGGCTTCAGAAATGGTCTGAGGGTGAATATAACCTTGAGTACTTTGTTTGTGCTCAGCTCTTGGATGTGCCTGAAGAAATACAGAGTTTTGTATTTAAGAAGTAAATGCTTCTCGGTAGCTAATGTTTTCTTCAAGTAGTGGATATGTTCTCATGTCTGACTGGTTTAAATATAGTTATCATAATAGCCTGGTAAATTAGTTGTCTTCTAGAGGAAATTGGCTTTTTGTTGTTGTTTTTTATTAACTGGTATATACGGGCATGTGCTGAAGTTTGAGTGCTTCTGGTCAAATGACGAGGTTTAATGCACAATCACAGTATATATGCTACATTTTAGCATGTTAAAAATGTAGAAATGTAAAAATTTACAGTTAAAAATGTAGCCTGTGCAAAAGTTATGGCATTATATATTTTTTGTTTTTCATTTTCTCCAATATCTCAAGACTCTTTACATGCTGTACATCATACTGTACATCTCTGTTCAGCCTCTGTTTGAAATCGCTTTATTAGGGCTCAGCTCACCCAGTGTATTCTAATTGGTCACCTGCCAGATTTCCAGGCCTCCAGTAGTTGCTGTGCATTGTGTGAGGGCAAGCAAAGCTCGCCAGTAGGCGGCCAAAAAGGATTGTGTTGCAAGATTTGTTACAAGATTGTGTCTGATATGAGACTGAGGATGTGTTCACTTATTCTCACTTAGAAAATCAGCAAAACATAATTTGTCTAGGGATATTCCAGCTTTTGCGTTTTTTAAATAAT
>CM067474.1:58261338-58286901 GCA_034552555.1 Semaprochilodus insignis
ATAATAATAATAATAATAATAATAAGAAGAAGAAGAAGAAGAAGAAGAAGAAGAAGAAGAAGAAGAAGAATAGCTTTTGTTTATATAACACTTTTCATTTTAGTTATAAAATCTCACAGCATTATACACAAATATATAATTAAACAAAACTAAATAAAGAATAGCAGTGCAATTAGACCACAGGCAAACATCTGCATTATGCAAGACATAGGCAAGGCAGTTCAAAGTGCTTTACATAAAGAGCAGGAAAATAAAAACAGCACAAATAACACAATAAATTTATAACAGCAGTGCTTAACGGTCAAGTTCTAAACAATAGGGGGCAATATATCACCAGTCCCTCCTCCTCCATCTTTACTCCTCACTGCTCTAGATGAAATGTTGAAAGTTCAACATCAAACTTCATCCCTTTACTCGCCAAGAGCGCCTCCAGTGCTGGAAAATATTAACTCTTGTTTGGCTTCTATTTATCTCACTTTTTTGGATTTCTGCCGAAAGTGAAGTCAAGTCACGTTGTCACAAAGCAGCTTTACAGAGAATCCGGGTCCAAGACCCCATAGAGCAAGCCAAGAACAACAGCGGCAAGGAAAAACTCCCTCAGAGCAAGAGGAAGAAACCTCGAGAGGAACCAAGACTCAAAAGGGGAACCCATCCTCCTGAGGTCAACACCGGGTAGCAAGACAAACAATATGAAAAAGAAAATATTTTACAGTTAAATATAACTATGAAATATTGAAATATGAAATATTGAATAGAATAACTGATAACTCATCTCATGTTTACTCTTCCTTTCATTGTCTGCCTGTCCTTGAATGATCTGACCTGGGAGCAGAATTTTCAACGTGATTGACAACAAGGGGCACTTTTATAGTACCCACTTATTAGAATGCGGTTCTCGGCGACATAACTGTTATGGGACTTGTATGATAAAAATGTCCAGTGTTAGAACTAAGTTTTCACTGTAGCTTTTGGCAGCACTGCAAAACAGTTAAGGCTGGGGAAAAATCTGCAACCTTATTTCGAGCAGATCCGGTATGTTGGACTGTGTGATGTACCTTGTTACGTTCTCCTTTTTACCCTCCCAACTGATTTAAAAAATGACCAGAACTAGACCTTGTCCAGACATGATTAGAGCCTGATAAGTCAATCTGGTGTTCTACAGTTGAGTCTTGATTGTAGGCAGGAGACTGTAGCCTTTATAAGAATACTGTCTCTCCTCGGATAGTTATCACCTGGGTGAAGCATGGATTTGGTTGCACAGCTAATTGGTAGTCGACTGTAACCTTCCTCTCATTAAATTCTTTATTCTGGGCTCTCTGTAGGAAATCTGCATCAGCTACTTGGACTGTTGCCAGCGAGACAGGAGTCGTCATAGCCGGCACAAGATCCTGAGGTAAATGAATGTAACCCCTTGTCTGAGAATGCTCAGTGAAAAGCCTCTGTTGAGGCAGCCTCCAGAGGGGATCAATTACTTTTCAGCAGGCTCATGCCAGTGGGATCACAGAGGGGGTTAGCAGGGTTAGTGCTTGGACCCCTGCTCTCTATTGATCACTACTTGCCTATCGAATGTAGGAATGGGCCAAAACAGGACAGGTTTATTTGGAAATTCCACTTGATCTGTGGTATATTCGCTTTACCATGCAAGAAGTCTCACTTCATCCTGAAAAGCTGCTGTTGAAATCTCCTGCTGTGGAGCTGGAGCACAAGCAAGCGTCCTCCTGATGTCTTGTTAGCCATCTTTCATGTATTGGAGAGCTTCAAGAGACCTTGAGAAAACTTGGAGTTCTATTACCAGTGAACGCTGAGGTGGAATAATGCTGTCTTGTGTAATAATGTTTTTTTTGTTGCTTGAACGAACAGGTTTGTAGGTGCAAAAGAGAGCATTCCTGACAGTATAAAGGAGCTCCTGATTGATTGGATTGGTTTGGTGGTTGCACAGATTTATTATTCAAATTTCCATTACGTTCTATATTTTTCTTGGATTTTATGTTTTCTCCTAGAACCAAAAGCAGTTATAATTCCTGTTACATGGGCATTTTAGAACATTACTTTATGCCTGAGAATAACACATCTTATAGCTTCAGTGATGATGCGCAAAGCCATACTGCTGGAGACTGAATAGGCGGCTCTATGTCAACGCACTGATTTTTGTGACCTTGCCAAAACTGTGAATTTGAAACAGGCTAATTAGCTTTGGACTATTGTGCTTTGTTTATTTATACAGACTATATGAACTGCAAAGTTATGGTTAGAAATGCTTTAACTAAAAAACTTTGAACGGTTACATACCATGCATATTGTAATGAATAGACACGTCTAATGTGATGAGAATACCACGTGTCTGAAGAATAGCATGGATTCCAGTGCTAATGTCAGAGACTGCTGTGTTTTGTCATGATTAGTTTTTAGCTTTACAACAGTAGTACTGACTCAAGTGGCAAAAACACAAAGAAAAACATTTAGCAGGAAGTAAATATGTCATAACACAAGCCCCCCTCATTTATCAAATTCTTGTTTATCGGAATTTATCATAGTTTAAGCCACAACGTCCGACTTTAAAGAGACTACACAGAGAAATGAGTACCAGCATGGCATTCTGATATTACTGAATATATAAAATCAAGTCTGCAGATACTATTGGTTCAGAATATCAGAACCTTTAGCTGAACTTAAACCCAGCATTAGGGATCGTTTTATATTAGCAGGGCTTAAGTATAGATGAAGCAGCACTGTGTAAATGTCAGAGACCACCCTTTCCTTTATTTACTTTCCTGTCCAAAAGGTTATTCAACAAATTAAGTTTTTCAGCACTCTTTAGTAATAGTTAATGACACAGAAGACTCTACAAATAAAACATTTGACAGTATTTGGTGTGTCCATGTGATGAGGTCAGTAGTATTGCCCGTCCCCATTTGTGTTTGTATACAATTCTGATTACCTGTTATACTTACCTGTTGTTGCTGGTCCAGCATATTGTCTAAAAAGGAGACAAGGCAGGCTGAGCTCACTCAAGGGAGGGGTGAGGTCAAACCTGTAACTTGTGATAGAGAACAGTTAGGAATAAGGAATACATGTGCACACTGTAATTGCATTTACTAGTAAAGTGTAGTCCAGGCCTGAAAGGGTCATTTGGGTTTATAAGATGTTTGTACTTACCTATTAAGTCAGCACACCTCTGTTAAACTGAATGGTTTGTTCCAGGAGTAGAAGGGGCGGGGCTTGACTTAAGAGCGAGGGAAAGGGTTAGTATGGGGGTCTTAGCTCTGATATACCCTCCTTATGCTGAGAGAGAGAGAGCAAGCAATGGGAATAGAGCTAATAAGGGAAAGTCCCGTGACCTTGCAGTCTAGGCTCTGATGCTTACCTGCACTGCCTAGAGTGAGGAAGTATATTTTAAAACACATTTGGTTTCTTTGTGCAGTCTTTTGTTTGTTTATATGTTTTCCCCACTTCGTGTAAATAAATGTCACTGTGTGAAGCTATCTGCCGAAGTCACTCTCTCTTTCCCACCGCCTCTGTCACTCAGCCTTAACTTACCCGGTGACTTTGTGTGTTCCTGCCGGAATTTCGGGGAAGCATGGTCACAGTCCGCTCCGAAGTTTAGTCCTAGAAGCTGGTTGCATTTTCTTCGTCTCACAATCCAAGTAATCACACACATTCAGCTGGGTTTAGCTTTACGTCTTTATCTTGCATGTTTATTGTTTATATGGATTTTCTGCTTCTCGTGATTTAAGTAATCTCAAACACAGTCAGTGATGTTGAGGTCTGGACTTCGGGGTGGTCAGAACACCACCAGCTTCTTTGTTTGATTTTCAGCGTTCCTTTTTTTAAATCCGTTTTCTTTTCCCAGTGACGAGCTTTTTAACCGTTACACATCCTTCAAGACTCATAGTGTTAAGCTGCCTTCTCACAGTAGAAAGACGGACAGAAACTCAAAGATGAAAGCTTTAAATACTGTTTACCTGTTGACATGCTTTGTGGTCTACCAGGTCTTTGATAGAGGGTCTGATTTTCTCTCTTTACTCTCTTTTAAGAACTTTTTGAACTCAGTTTTGACTTTCTCCTTCCTTATTCAAGTGGATAATGTTATATTCAACCTCCTGAAAATGAATAATTTGTGCATGTAATGGTGGATTTGAATGTTAAGTAACATAAATAAAGGGTGGTCTGTTGTGCCCAGTACTGTATGTAACAGTATTTATTTTTATTTTTTTCTTATTGGGTCGTCTTCACAGAGAGAACTACCTGTTTGTGTGCTCGTGCCAGAAGTGCATGTCCCAAATGGATGATGCGGATGTGACATCGGAGGATGAGGACGAAGGAGAGGGGGAGACGGAGGGGGACGACATGGAGGACGAAATGACAGATGTGTGATGAAGATTGAGTTTCCGCCACCTACATATCTTTCTGTGGACGTTTACACTGGGTAGCATCACCTTAGAGAAAGCACTCATTTCACCCCAAAAGAACCTGCCTCACTGTTCATACGGCAGAAGGCTAACACCACAGGCTATGCAAAATGTCTCTTTTTCTTCTGTCTCAATTTCTACACCTTTAATTTACAAGCCTTTTCCAGGTTCTGTCCCATTAGTAGCTACCTGCTGAGAAGCCTGCCATTTTCATTCTTCAAATGGTTAATAACAGACTGATCCACTGCGTCCGTGTAGGATTTAAGATGGTGCTCGGAATTCTCTTAACTCAAACTTGGTTATAAACCCATGGAACAAATCAAGAGACCAGGTGCCCTTCTATTCATTGAGGTATTATATTAGATTCATGTCGCAGAACGTAAGGCATCATAGAGAAGTGGTCCTACGTTCCTCTGTCCTTGTGGAGAGCTTTATCTCATATACTGTATGCACAAACAACTGACCGTGCAGCATGTTTACCAAAACCACAGTTTACTCGTCTCAGAACCAGAGGCCATGTTTGGTTTATAGCCCTCTGAGCAGTTACAGCTTGCTGTAGCAATTACACATCACAGTAAATGATTGCTGCTCTGGCAGTGCCCTTAATGTGGGAGAGAGCCTGGAGTTCAGAGCGGGTCTAAGTTGATGAACCGTTATGTGGCAGGTATGCAGTGAGTTAGTTCTACTGTATCAGCTGCCAAGCAGATGAATTTTGCCTCAGGATTCTGTTTATGATGTCAAACGGGGACGGTCTGCAGTGTTGCAGGAGATAGGAAAATCCTGGCAGTCGCATTTTATACCTCTTGTCATAATCCTTCGGCACTTAATACAGTCATCCTCTGTTTACGAAATTCATCTTGGAACTCTGGCGCTTTCCTCCTGTCGCAGATGCCGTTATTGACATTTTCCTCCTGTGTGTTCCGTCTACCACATGCCACAACAATTAAAACATTTTAAAGCGGCAAATGCTCAATAAAACATAACCGGTGACCTTCTGACTGCAATAATAATCACATGTGACAGTTGGAGAGTGCTCTACCCTTAAAATTGAAATGATTTTTTTGAACATTCAGTGCTTCAGTGGTTTTTTTTTTTTTTTTTTAATCTTGCTGAAGCATCAGACCAAATAATGAATAGATTAGCATACACTAGTGGCATGCCCCCCCTTTCCATTTCCCCTTTGTTCTGCCATCAAGACTCATATTTTGTGTATGACTTAAAGCTAGTGCTGAAATCGGATCAGTTTTTTTTGTCTCTTGGTAACCGAACACTTATGGATCCGTTTTTTGTTCATGACATTACAATGCCATTTAAGCTGCAATAATGTTACAGAATTCATAACACTTTATTGGAAAGCTGCCTCCACACAGGGACTTCAACAGCTTTATTACTGAATGGCATATTTGCAAAGCAATAGTAGAGTATTTATGAAATGTGTCTGAGTTTGTCCTGATATGCCCACCACTGTAATGTAAACAGTCATATGACAAGAATGGCATGATTACATTAGTCTACCATTAAGGTAAGATTGAGAGGGCTCTTTCAATGCATGTTTTACATAATAGTTGTGCATATTTGCCTTCACAGTTTACTTTGCAGTACATCTACTCATCTTGTGAAAGGTTATGGTACATGTATGTCATATACACTGATCAGCCATAACAATAAAACTACCTTCCTGTTTCTAAACTCATTCTCTGTTTTATCAGCTCAACTTACCATGTAGATGCACTTTCTATTCTGTAGTCCATCTGTTTCTCTGCATCCTTTGTTAGTTTCCTTTCACCCTGTTTTTCAATGGTCGGGACCCCCACAGTACCACCACGGAGCAGGTATTATTTGGGTGGTGGGTCATTCTCAGTACCGCAGTGACACTGACATGGTGGTATGGGAGTAGAAGACCCACCATAGTTCCTCTGTTAAAACCATGACACTAAACACAGTCCCTCACCTGGGCTTGTGAGGTTGATAACTGGACCTTGGAGGACTTGCAACCTGTGGTGTGGTTTGATGAGTCACGGTACCAGTTGTTTCTGGCTGATGGCGTGATGCAGACCCCATGAACCCATGGACCCCAGTTGTCAATAAGGCACGGTGCAGGATGGTGGTTGTTCCGTGCTGGTGTCGGGTGTGCACTTATGGCATGGGTTGGGTCCACTGGTCCACCAAAACACATCATTGACCGGTGCCCACTATGTTTTGCTGCTTGGTGACTATTTGCAGCCCTTCATGGACATCATGTACCCCCACAGTGATGGGATGTTCCAGCAGGATAATTCACATACTGCTATCCTATGACGTTTAATATGTCAGCATATAGTCAGGAGATGGTAGCTTATCTGTTGCGGTTTGGGTTGGTCATCCTCTAGTCTTCTTCAGGGGGCAGAGGATGCTGCCCACAGGATGCTGTTGGCTGGGTATTTCTGGTTGGTGGACTATTCTCAGTCCATCGGTAACAATGAGGTGTTTAAACAAACTGTAACACACCACCATTATGTCAGTGTCACTGCAGTGCTGAGCATGATCCACCATACAAATACTACCTGCTCTGTGGTGGTCCTGTAGGAGTCCTGACCATTGAAGAGGGAAGGTGCTGTGGGGGCTAACAAAGTGTACAGAGAATCAGATGGACTGCAGTCTGTAATTGTAGAGCTACAAAGTGCTCCTATATGGTAAGTGGAGCTGATCAAATGGAGAATGAGTGTAGAAACAAGGAGGTGGTTTCATGTTATGGCTAATGAGAGTATATATGTCCATACAGACTGTCACTGTCGGAAGAAACCCTTGTATCTCCAAAATGGTGACTTCAGAGGGGAAGATAAAAGCATTGCTAACTTACAGTAGAAGGTAAAGTAAATAGATTTCAGAATAATTTTAAAGCATTTTCATTGATCACTACATGAACACAATGGAAAGGGTAACCGGTGTTTTCAAATTATGATAAAAAGAAAAATTAAAAAATGGAGATTTAATGCTTTTGCACAACAGCAATGCTATGTTTCCTTATGGTAATACAGTGTATTTTACTTTATAAAACATGAAATATGTCATCTTGCGAGAACTTATGCCACATACTTTTGTACACATCTATTCTCTTAGTCAATACAATGTCATCAGCTGTGCTTCATGAAATATCTCGTCCTCTTGTGAATACTTACTATAGGCATTCACTGTTGTTCAAGCACTGCTTTTTAAATATCTTATTCAGTGCTTATGTGTTGAATAACTATATATAGTTAGCCTTCAGTTCACCAAAAAAACATTATGGTTATGGCTATGACATGCTGCATCTGCAAACAATTTCTGAATGGTCATTTGTGGGTCAGCTCTTTGAAGGCCACCTAAACAGGCATTTCAGCATTAAAAATGTTTAGCATGTTTAAAAAGCATATGTCAGTATTCGCCTGCTGACATGATGAGTGTTCATGTGTGTAACAGTTAAAATATGATGCTATAATGTTACAGTCAAAGTGCAAAATACAGGAGCTCCTGGGGGGGTTGGGTGCTCTTTTTTTGGACCCCTGAATTTTTCAAAATCTAAATTCTTGGAGGGTTACTGGAAATAAACTGTTCATGACATTATGCTGTTCATTATGGTAAAACAGACATTCAAATACAACGGCAAAGGTCATAGTTCAGTCAGCTTTACTCACAGTTGGTATTGTTAACTACCTTTATGTAGATGGTACTCTTAACTAGTTCTGCAGAACTAGTCTGCCTCAGGGTGGCACTGTAATGAATCTGTTCACCTTGTCGGTCTTTCATGGCCTATAGCAACTGTTTTAAGCCTGGCATAAAAACTTTACACTATGCTGCAGCATCTTTGTAAATCTAAAAAACTGGCCTGACTGAAGATGACCCAATACCATTCTGAGTCACTCCATGACAGTCTGGCACGACACCATTTCAGTCTTTGGTGATGTTGACATGCTGTTAATGGCAGTCATCATAGTGGTCTGCGTGCGTGTATTCCTGTGTTGTGCAGCCGTTTGCCAGTGGTGCTGGCACTAACAGGATGACTCATGGAGGGTATCTCTGCTGGCTGAATGTCTGCAATCGTAGCTTTTGGGTCAGTCAGGTACAGCAATAAGGCCCCTCCTTGCTTACACATTCACGGCTGAGTGTGAACCTTAAATCATTCGCATGTCTCACAATGTCAAACCTACCCACTAAGTTTCATTCCTGTTGTTTGATTCCTCCTGGCTGCAATTATTTGTGCAACTGTTCTTTTGACGATGATTGTATTTTTCACTGTGCAGTGGGAAGGACACATCATACAGATGCGGGTAATTGCAGACTTGATCAAACAGGCATAGTTAACAGCAAGTATATCTCTAGCCTTAGAATAAACCCTCTTTACATTAGCTTACATTGACAGGCAAGAATGTTTTTTGCCTTCTCCTGGAAAGTTAGCATTTTGGATGTAGCTGTTGTTTTTTTTTTGGACAGTGACAATATTTTACTTTATATATTTTAGTGGTGTCGCATGTCTTGTGCAATCTCTTTGTAGGTAGCCTTTAAATGGTCAAGCACTGTTTTTTTTGTTTTTGAAAGCCCTTGTACAAAAAGGATACATGCTGTATCTGCAAACCATCTCAGCGGGCCCGTTTTTGAATCTGCTCTTGGCTCTCTGCCTCTGGGTGATCTTTTGCTGTATGGGTCTGTAACATGAGTCGAACATCCTGTGTGTGAGGATGAAAGGGGAAGCATTATGAGGCAGAGGCGACGGACACCTGGGGCCGTGCCTGCGAGGAATGACCCCCAGCGCTTAGAGTAGCCGGACCCTCTGAGCCCGAGCCAAAGGCGCCCCAGGGCCACTGCGGAAAGTTCCGGCAGAATGGCCCACTGTGAATACCGCCACACATCGCATTGCTTCAGATCGGCTGAACATGAGGGGTCGGGGAGCATGGCCTGCGAGTAATAAACCCGATAGAGATGTTCAGTTGAAGATAGAGGGAGAGGAGACACAAGGGCACAACTTGAATGAAAGACAATTATAAGCAGCGAAGGGGAAAAACAGAAAACGTCTTTATTCAAAAAGAAACCCGAGGCAGGGAGGACTCGGAATTTACATTTCAAAATGAGATTGGAGAGAAATAGGGGGAGGGAGAGGGAGAGGGGGAGGAGGAAAAAACAGGCACATTATGATCATTGCAAACTCACACAGAGCGACTGAAATAACACAATTTGCATCTTGTGATTAAAACGGTTGGAGCTTGTTTAAGCATATTTGTGACATTCCGATTCATTCAGATGCATTCGCAAAGCCAGCAATTCCAGTTGAACATACAGTTGTTTACACGTGGAGATAGCTAATGCTAACGATGGCTTTTTTGGAGTGCTCCTGTTGACTCACTCACAGCATTTTCACGTTTGCAGTTTCCACTGCATTAGCTCCTGTCACTTGGACCATGTTCCCCTTAAACGACACCAATAAAGACAAGTGCAAAAACTCCTTTTTGTCCTTCAGCACTGCACAACAGAAGGCATGACATATTGTTTCTTAAGGGTGTTTTTCTTTCCTTCGTTCTTTCTATTTCCCTTTATGCTCTCCCTCCTTCTCTCTCTTTCCTTATGTCTTTCTTTCTTTGTTTTTCTTTTTCTGGCCCACTTTTTCTTTATTTATTTCATTTTTCTTTCTTTCTTTCTCTTATCTGTCCTCCTTTCACTCTGTCCAGGTGGCCAGAAGTGTGTGGACACCCCTCCTAATCATTAGGCTCAGTATCAAATCATGTACATAGCAATGCAGTC
The DNA here is from genome assembly GCA_034552555.1 of Semaprochilodus insignis. Classification (NCBI taxonomy): domain Eukaryota; kingdom Metazoa; phylum Chordata; class Actinopteri; order Characiformes; family Prochilodontidae; genus Semaprochilodus; species Semaprochilodus insignis. Next base: position 58,271,499 of record CM067474.1, read on the forward strand.
TTCGTTGGCAGGGTTGTACTGAAGAGCTCAGTGATGTTTTATGTGATGCCATCATGGGATGGCCCCTGGCTACAGGTCCTTTCTGCCCTGCCCGGTCTGCATGAAACGCTTGCCTTAGGATTATCTCCAGCCTTGCGGATCCTCCATTTATCTGCTATTCAGAATTCAGCAGATCCGTTTCTGCTTGCAACAGATAGTGAAAACACACTGTGTTTACACTTGTGTTAAATGTGTTCAGTATACGTCTCTGACCACCTCTGAATGTGGTTTGAGAGATCCGATCTTATTCCAATCACAATGTGTCTTGACAGGGTCCAGACCTGGGATTAGCAGATGCCAGGAGAACACTACCTACCAGAATTCAAAGCGCTAACAGTAAAGTTTGGTGGAGGAAGGATAATGGGTCTGGGCTGTATTTCAGGGTTTGGATCCCTTAGTTCCAGTGATGCCTGATGTTATGCATGCTACAACATACAAAGACATAATTATAAGCTCCCAACTTTCCTGTTCAGTGACATCATTAAAGACTTTGGTTTGATAAATGTGGTGTGGAGGAACTTAAGTTGCCTGCACAGAGCCATTGGGAAGCTGACTGTGAGGCAGTCCAGAGATCACACAGACACACTCTAAAATCTCACGGAAAGCCTTCCCAGAAGAGTGGAGGCTGTTCCAGCTGCTATAGGTTACCAACTACATATTAATGCTCATGGTTTCAGAATTAAATTTGTCCACATACTTTTTCCCATATAGTATGTCTCTGTCTTACTTGTTTGCTTGCTTTCTTTATGCCTCTATCTTGTTATTCTTCTTTCTTTCTTCTTTTCTCTCATTCTCTCTTTGCCTTTGAACAACCTGCCTTTTATAAATGGTTCATGTTACTTTACATATATCTTGCTGTCCCCTGCTGAGTAAACTGTTATGCAGAAATGAGCCCCAAATGCTACAAGTAGCTTGTGATTCTGCAGCGTAAATATTACTGACGTGTGAGATAGCTGTGGTTTTAACCCCTGCGTCCCGTTACTGAGTGAGGTAAGATTATTTATGTGACACAGTCATCACATATATATCTGTAACCAATAAGCCACCTGGTTTGTTGGGAAAGTTTTCACTACTCGAAGTCTGCAGCATATGGAAGCAGTCAGCATTAAGCCATCCAGATCCGTCGGGGCGGCCCGCGAGGGCGGCTGTAAACCTGGATGACGGACTGCTGCTGCCCAGGCAGCCTGACGGAGAGCTCGTTTGCTCTGGCTCCCCAGACCCAATCGAAATAAACACTCAGTCCAGCGCAGATTAATTTCAGTATAAATGTCCTGCAGTTCAGCAACACTGTTTCACGTTCAGATGGAATGGTCTAATTTTCTGCAAAGTTCAACAAACCATTTCCCCTTAGTACAGGTGAAATGGTGGCTGTTTGTCAAGCAGGTCCCCACCAAAGAGAATGGGAAAAAAAGGGGACCTAAGTGTTAAGTTCCCTGCTTTGAGTAATCCAGTTTATTTTTTTATTTGGTTAAATGAATGGATGCCCTACAACACGCTGGATGCTGGCCAATGAACAGTGGCCCCTTTGCACAACGGTCATTGGCAAAAGCACCATGGTAGAAATCAAATCATTTCCCATATAAAGCTGGACTGTCCTTTTTATATGCAGATGCAACAATGTAATCTCCAAGTGGGGTTTATTTGTATTGTGTTCCTGGCATCTTACATGCGGCTCGGTTGTTTCCAGAATCCCATATGGATTTTCAGTTTGGTATTAATTATTCTACCCACTCGCTAGCGCCTCGAGACCTTTGGAATATGTTGACATTTGCTAAAGTTGTCCAACCCTATCCAATTTTGAGGTCCAGACAATCAAAATAAAGCCATGCTAGTTTCTGCGAAAGAACCAGAGCGTGCCCACGCAGTTGAATTCATCCCCTGCAGGCCGGACCAAAGCTGTCCCTTCGAGACCCCACCACGGTCCGAATCCTGAAGCTTAAATAAAGGGAATGGAAACAGGCGCTGGACATTTCAGTCGTCTATCTTCTTATCTGCTTCCCTCTAATTCTTTTCAGCACGTCTCTTGTTAGACGAAACTAATTTTTTTTTCCCCCTGCTTGGCATTTTATACTCGGCAGTACAAAAGGAGGAACAGAGTGCAATTATGTTTAACCAGCGCTGGAAGTCAGAACATTTAGACGTCCAGCAAGATACTCCGCAAAGATAAGACACTTTCCAAATGCAAGGACCCCTTTCACGTCCGGGGGCGAGGCGTTTGATGCTTGCACTTTAGACAAAAGGTCATATTCATGAAGAAGTTATTTGAGAAATTTTCCGGAATACCACAGAAAGAGCTTGAAACCATGGCATGACAATAAAATGATTTCATCCGCCTCACTCTCCATGGTCACCGAGTTCCTCAGAGTGACCTAACTGACCACTTTGACGGACGCCCATCCTCCTCTAATGAATAACTCCTCATTGGCTTTGTTTGCTTTTTGTTTAACATATTACAGGCAGGACTGTTAATCCAGCACTGACTGTGTTGCAGTAAACAGTGGGCTCCTGTGCTGTAGAATGTGGAGTCCAGTTGCTCATGACCGTTAATATTATTTGTGGTCTAGAGCTGAAGAGGCGAACGGTAGTGGCGTCATATGAGCAGACTATAAAAAGGCCTATATGGATTCTGACTGCTGACGCTCATTAAGAGGAAAGTCTCTTCGGAAATAATAGGCAACAGATTAAAGCCCGGCCTCCGACATCAGGATACAATGAAGCGGTCTCCTCCTCTTTAAACTGATATCCTTTTGCCTGCTCCCCATTTCCTCCTGATTAATTGCTCTTCGGTGATCTGAATTTGCTATGACTAAATGCACCAGCCTCCTCCTATCAAGTCACCTTAATTAGCAGTGTTTGGAGCCCCGCTGAAATGCCATGGATGCCAGTATCAGCGGAGGCTGCGGAAGTGCGCCAGGATAAAAGGCTGCATTGAAATGACCAAATGAAAAGGTTTCCTTGCTGTTGAGGTTTCTTTTTCTTTGCGAAAAGCTTTTTTTTTTCGTGACTTCGCTGTGCAACCGACTAAATCCTCTCAGCCGCTTTCATTACTGGCTTCGTAAAGAAAAACGGGTGGTCTTCTGCTTGATGTCACATATTGATTGATATGAGAGCTCTTCTCAGCGTAAGCATGTGCCGTACACACAGACGCGGCCATTGACTTGTTGGGCGAGCAAAAGAAAGAGTCAATAATTATGAATTGCATGAATTATGCTGGATCTGTTGTTGATTAAAAGACTATTTATGAGCGATGTTGGATCATCTATCAGATGGAAGTTACAGCTGGCCTCTTGTAATGGAGAAAGTGCCGTATTGATGGACTGTTGAGCCGTGTATCCAGTTTCAGACCTGGAGGGCCAGAGTTTAGTGCAGTTTAGTGATTTCTATGCTCTGATTCACCTACTAAACCTGGTAATTGACCTATCTATACCCCACCCTCAAAAAAGCACTCGCTGCAAAAAGAAAATGTATATTATAGGAAGAGAAAAACATCTCAAATGATAGTTCTATAACAACAATAATAATAATAATAATAATAATAATAATTCTCATTTTGAGATTGTTGTACAAATTTTATAAAATTATTTAACTTATTTTTGTCCTTTTAAGATTTTTTTTGAGAGGATTCACCCTCCTTTACTTTTTTCTTGTGTGTTATTTTGTGCTAAAAATAAGTATCAACCTTTATTTGTCAAAAATTGGGTTCTCCATTTGTCAAAATTTGGTTCTACAACGAAATGGTTTGGCAGCACAGTGTTCTAGCAATTTATCCTACTCATCAAATGGTCATACATAGCACAGGTACGTGTACCTATACAACATTAATGTTAGTGTTTTAAAAATTGCATGTCTTCTTGTTCTAATTTTCTGCTCCACCTTAAATGGTGCTTCAGTTACATTCTGGCACCTGAGACAAAAGCTAAGGTAGGGGAATAGGACACTTTGAACAAAACAATGGCAGGTAGATGAATGTCAGCACCAAAATGCAAATGCTGCACCTTTTAAGGTGGAACAAGAAAATATGAACAAGAAGCTGGCGAATAGGAAGCTGAAATCAGCCTCATCATTTCGACGCTAGTAGTATTTTGATAAGGAGATTTAAGCTGTCAGAACCTACCTGGGTGTTATGCAGAGAGCTACCAAATTCAGCCTTTACAAAATGAAGACAGCATGTGGTTTGTAGAACTGTAGACATATTGGGGCTTTGCATAGCATCCATACAGATATGAAGAGCTCATTCATGTTACAGGCAATTATACACTAATAAAAATATAAGTTAAATAAACCTATGTATACTTTATACCATTATTGCTAATAGAGCCCCCTAAATCTTAAACCGCTCCTTTAAACAAGAAGTCACAAATAAACCAAATGTTATGAAATATTAGATATTGGTTAGATTTAGGATGCTGTCACTTGCTAAGAGTTTCTACTCATAGCAATACTGTCACAAAATGTGAACAAGCTTTAGAGAGCATTAGTAAAAACTCATGTGCACAGATTCTAGCTTAGATTCACCACATGATGTTGAGTTACAGGTTAGACGTGCTGTAATACTGAGCTAAACTATGTTGTTATTGTAGCTAATTAAAACTAGGTAGGTTGGAAATGACTCAAGTATTTTTCCATCATACTGATATTAGCTTCTGATAAAAGCCATGGAGTCCATTCTAACAGTGTCATCTTTCACATTGCATACAGAAATAAATGCCCTTTATTCATCCCTGCTGGAGTGAATCATAACCTAAAAGCCAAAGCAGGCCTCACTGAGGAACAGCTCTACATCTACAAAGACCTGCTTATGTTGAGGGCTGTTTTATATTCCTAGTTCTTTATCAGCGTGTCACACAAAACCTTACCATTGTCCCCAGCTGACTACCATTTCTGTAGAACCTGTGGGAATGGGAATTACTACTTCCTGTCACTGTAATGGCCGTGCCCCGCAGAGGAGAGAAAGTCCTTTAGGAATTGACCTCTTTCACAATCAATAGAAGGGCCTGTCTCTCTCTCTCTCTCTCTCTCTCTCTCTCTCTCTCTCTCTTTCTCTCTCTCTCTCTCTTTCCTCTATCTGTGTCTGTCCTCTATATGTTTCTCTTCTCACTCCCTCCTCCACCCCTCTCTCCCTCTTTCTCTCTCCTCTGTTTTTCCCACTGTTTCTCTCCTCTTTCTACACTTCACTTAATCTCTCTCCTATTCCTCTTTCTGCCTCTCCTGTCTTCCTCCCTCCTCTATCCCTCTGCTTCTCTGTATTGTACTTTCATGCTCTCTCTTTCATACATACTTTCCTCTGTCTCTGTCCTCTTTCTCTCCATCCCGTTTCCTCTATATCTCCCCTATCTGTTTTTGTCCTCCATATGTTTCTCTCCTTTCTCCATCCTTCTCTTCATCTCTCTCCCTTTCCTGTATCTCTCCCTCCTCTGTCTTCATCCCTTCTGTCCCCATCTCTCTCTTTCTCCCCCCTCTTTCCTCTGTCTTCCTTCCCCTCTCTTACCTCTGTGTTTCTCTCATCTGTATGTTCTTCTCTCTCTTTCCCTCTCTGTTGTACTCTCTTTCTCTCTTTCCTCTGTCTCTGCCCTCTTACTCTTTCCTCTCTCTCCTCTATCTGTTTTGTCCTCTGCCTCCCTCCATCCTCTATCCCTCTCTTTCTCTGTCTGTCTCTGTATTTCATTTCTATCTGTTTTGTCCTCTATGTTTCTTTAAATCCTTTCCTTAATCTCTTTTCCTTTCCTATTTCTCTCTGTCCTCTGTCTCCCTCCCTCCTCTATCCTTCTCTTTCTCTGTCTCTCTTTCTCCTCTATGTTTTTGTCTATATTTCTTTCCTATCTAAATCCTTTTCTTCTTCCTCCCTTGTCTCCCTATGTCCCTCTCTCTGTCTCGCACTCCCTCTTTCTCCTTCACGTTCCTCTGTTGCTGTCCTCTCACTCTCCTCTGTTTCCTCTTCTATGTCCTCTTTCTCTCTCTCTTTCTGCCCCTTCCGTCCCATTCTTTCTCTTTAGACCTAAAGGAACAGATCTCTCTCTCTCTTTCATTGGCATATTCACATTATGTTCCAGCATCCTCCAATGAAACGGTCTGTTGCCGAAGCAGACAAGAATTCCTTCCTGTTCCTGCAGGCCCTGCGGTCACAAGCGCCACCATCAAAGCCACCTACTTTGAACCGGTCTTCCAGAACCCTCACTTTCCACTGATTACACGTAAAACAGTCACACAAGGGGATTGTTTTCATTAGATCCTTCTGTTTCTTGTCTTCTCTGGAAATCACCTCACGGAGAGCCTGCTCGTCCGTGATGCCCCATTCCTAGTTTGTGCAAGGCGACTCCTCTTGGGCCGCGAACATTAACAAGATGTGGGAAAAATTGTACTATGTTGCCAGAAGGGCGTCTTCATAGCACAATTGAAGTGCTAGACACACGCACACAATTATTAAATCACTCAAGGCTAACTAGATTTTTTTGTGAATAGGTTAATAAATGTCTAACACTGCCAAACTCAATCTTTCCGGTGTGCAGAAGTTAAATGAGTTCTCGGCTTGCGGTATGTCAAACAGTTGGGATTACATTATGACGCGCTATATGTGGCCCTGTAGTGAGTGACATTTCTTTTTTTCTCCCCTTTTCCCCCCACTTGCAAACAATCATACGCAATCATGTTGACAATTACCCGGAGTGACCTTTGGAAAAACCGCTAAAGCACAGCACGGTGTTACGTTCATGATGAAATCCCCGCAGAGTATATTGACAGAATTAGAGGTATTTAGATGGAGATTGCCCTTCTTAGCCCAGCTGTTTTAAGTGCCGTTGTAAGTGTGCATGTTTAACACGCCTCTGTTTGCAGGGCTGAAACTGATACCCATGTAAATGTACAATCATCTTGAATAACAGCGCAGCCTTGATCATGTTAATGAACGCTGAGTGCCTGGCTGCTTGGCTCCACCTGTTGTCAGTACAATGTGATACTCTCTAGTCACTTTTTCTCCAGACGTCATGCCTGGGGCAAGTGCTGTGAAACACCTCTGCTTTATGGAGAAACCCAAGAATATAGGCTGAATGGGCAAAAACTGAGCCACCTTGTGGGTTTAGGGTGATAGTAACATCAGGCTCCTGCAGATGGCACTGTACAAGGATGATGGGGCTATAAATACCTGCGGGGTGTGAGTGACGGGTTTCATAGATTGAGAAGAGGTGGTACAGTGCAGTGAATGTCTTATTTGAGGTGTGGAAAATGGGTCACAAAGCAGATGTTAATGATTGGCTAAAAGGAGTGATTGCATTTGGGCGTGCTAAAGACCATAGTGTGAAGGCAGTAGCTGAATTTGCAGGCGTATGGAAGCGTACGGTCATTCGGGTCTACCAGCAGTGGCTAAAATCCCAGTCTACAGGAAATTCTCCTCAGAATTGTGCCAGGGAAGACATCTACCAAATCTGCCCGAATTGTGCTGTTCCTTGACGCAACATCCCATTGCAAAACCATAGGCATTAATATTGTGTTCCCTTTTGCAGTTTTAACAGCCTCCACTCCTGTGGGAAAGCTCTTCACAAGATTTCAGAGTTTGGGAATTTGTGCCCATTCAGCCTATCCGTGAGGTCAGACACCAATGTTGTAAGAAAAGATCTGGCTCACAATCACCATTGCAGTTCATCCTAAGGGTGTACAATTAGATTGAGGCTGCTGGAGTTCCTCCAAAACTCATCAAATCATGTCTTCATGGATCTTATTGTGTGTACAGTCATACTGGAACAAGAAGGGTCTTCCCCAAACTGCTGTCACAATGTTGGAAGCATTAAAACATATTTGCATGCTGTAGCATTAATTTCACCCTGCACTGAAACTAAAAGGCCCAAACCCTGGAAAACAAGCCTAGAACTCCTCCACCAAACTTTACTGCTGCTACAATGCATTCGATAGGTACAATTCTCCTGGCCTCTGCCAAACCCAGATTTATCCAGACTGCCAAATAATGAAGCATGACTCATCACAGAAAACACATTTCCAGTGCTCCAGAGTCCAATGGTGGCATGCTTCACACCACTCCAGCTGAAGCTTGGCACTGTGCAGTGATCTTATGCTTCTGTGCAGCTACTCAGCCATGGAAACCCCCTTTTCATGAAGCTCCTAATTTACAATTTACAATCTTTTGCTGATGTTGCTTTTTAGGCTGTGTTCAGACCGCAAGCAAATCGGATTTGTTTCTCAATTCAGATCTTTTGAGGCGACAGTCGGCACTGTTATTTGCATGAGATCAGATTTATGACCAGACATGACCAACCTATCTGCACGAGTTGCTGTGGTAATGCTGTAGGCTTCAGTAACTAGGTGGACATGCTGGTGACATGGCTTTCACATGCGGATGCAGGAGAAATTGAAATGCATTTTGCCCTCCATGTGGTCACTCTGTCAGGTCGTGGTCCTGAACTCTTTGGCACTTTTCTGTAATCCCAGCACTTCCATAACTCTGGATCTGACATTGATGTTGTTTGTTGTGTTACGAGCAACGCAAAAGACACTTTGAAATCTGATTTGAGTGTCCAGAGCGTCCAGACTGAGACACAGAAAATCTGTTTGGAGTTGCATTTCATACCGCCTCCAGATGAGGTTTGGATTTGATTTGCATAAATAAGATTCTGTTTTTTTATTCTTTTGCTGTCTAGACTATCAAAAAATCTGAATACAATCTGGACTTGCCAAAAATGGGTCTTGGATTAGCAGTCTGAACAGCCCCAGACGCAGTTTGGAACGCTGCAGTGAGTAATGCAACAGAGGACAGGTGTTACACAATTCAGCAAACAATGGTCACACCCTATTAGTTTGTGTGGTCTACTGCTTTGTTGTTGCGCCGTTTAAAGTCATTGAGCTCTTCAGTTTGGTCCATTCTATTTCCAGTGTTTGTCTATGGGGGTTGCATTGCTATGGACTTGATTGTATTCACCTGTTAGCAAAGAATGTGACTGAAACACCTGAAATCAGTATTTAGCAGGATTATCCACATATATTTGGCCATATAGTTTAAAAATCATGTACTACCCAAAGAAAATCTCCAAAATGGCAACTTTACAGCAGAGGGCAAAAAACCTAATTTTATTTTAATGTAAGTCAATGGAGTCAGACTTTTCTCTCAAGCGATTTTGGGCCATTTTTGTTGGTCCATTCATCATGAAATTTTCACCCAATGTAAACAGCAGCTGCTGTGTTCAAATGATACACAAAAGTAAAAATTGACAAAAATTGAGATACATGTTTTTCTTCATATTGTGTAAATACACCCCTCCCAGCTCACCAGTTACTTTACGTTGTTACTGCTTTGAAACTTCCTGTCAGTTTTTCAAAGAAATCTGCTGGGATAGTTTTTGCTGTTTGTATTTTCTGCAATCTAAACTCCTCAGAAATACCTCCTTTATTCATTTAAATGTACACGTGAAATACATTTTCAAGGTGTCTTTGGCTAGTTGCTTGTGTGAATGATAGTGTCAGGGGAACTGAATGTCAATAGGGGCTTTGAGAACAGCTTTTGTTGAGAGGATGTAGCTGTAACTGGTCAGTTTTAAAACTAGAATGACATATGAGTTGGTAGAAGGTGGATGATAGATTTAATATTATACACTGCCACTCATACATACTTTTCTGTTAACTGTGTGCTTTCTGACAGACAAAAAATGAATAACTAGTCCTTGATGACTGTTTTCATGGTAACTTATGGATAAAAGAGCGGTCTTTGACTTCTGCAAAGTATTGTTTTTAATATTTCTCATTATGAGAATGTTGTTCCTGCCTTCCACCCGTTGAACACTGGGATAGGCTCCATGGCCCAGAAGGATATGTGGCTCAAAAGATGAATGAATGAATGAATAAATAAATAAATGAATGGTTTTGATTCATCACTATATCTGTTGGTGTTGTCTTGAAATCCTCAGAATAAGTTCTCCAGATGAAATGCCTTTAAATAAGTTAAATAGTCTTATAAATATGACAATTTGACCCCCTAAGATATCATTTTTAGCAGTGAGCTCAGTGAAATAGGTGTGGATTCTAAACTTCCATTTGATACAGTGTTTGTGTTTGTGAGCTCGGAAATGCAGACTCATACCTGTTGAAACGTGGACGTAGTTTACTGGGAGACTCACTATGCATTAACATAATTACTTTTGAATAGTATAGCAAAGAAGTCTAACTCTTAGCAAAATGCATCTTAAGCGCTAAAACATACACGCTATTTCTCAAATCTGACCCATAAAATCCTAGTGTGACGGGAGGTGTCTCGCTAAGCATGGGCTTCTGAGGCCCCCGCACGGCTCTGTGCACTTTTGTTCATGCTCAGGTGCTTATGTCAAATTTTTTTTTACGTCACTCTCTGTGTTTTTTTCCCCAGAATCGTTGCTTTGATGTGCCCCCGCCATTAAAAGTTTTTCCTGCATGAGCTCGAGGGCACTCCCAGTCTTACAGGACGTAAAGTTGGCAGGGATAAACTCCGGCAATGTGATTAAAGCAGACGCTTGCGCAGGCCCGATCGAGCCCAGTCAGTCCCACACGGCGCCCATGTTGCACCAGGCAGCCTCCCGAGGAAACATTTAGCTTTTATTTACTATAAACCTGTTTAGTGTGGCGAGGCATAATGCAGCCGAAGTGACAGATGCCTCTGTTTAATATGGAGGGAGTTCTTGGTCTCTTTGTGAGCTTTTCCTCGTCGCTCTGGGCTGTCGAAAATCCGGCACTCCGCTGCGATTCCCACAGTGCCAAAATCTCCCAGTGAATTGCTTCCCCTCTCCCCAGAGAGCGAGGGTATAAAACTCCCCCTTATTACTTAGCAGGCTGCGGTTCATCAGCAGCTGCGTGCTGCACCGGCCGAGGAAACAGTGACTGGTGACTTTCTGCTGAAATTGGCCTCAGGGCCAAATGCTTATTGCACGGGTCACTTTCGCTGCACCAAATGGTCACCTCTGGGGCCATGTGGGCTCTTTAGAAATAGACTCTTTAATGGGCCATGTGTAGCCTTTATGCTCCTCTGACATTGAGGGTCAGTAGTGTTTAAAGAATGGTGCTAGCTGTTGTGGAGTTTTGGAGTTTGGAGTTAAATGAATTTGGAGTGAATTTTAGCTTTATTGGAGTATACATGGAGTCTTGTGTTAATGCACTAAGCAGGTTTACTTGGAAGAAAATTAAATCTCACTTGTACATATTTATGATGGTGCTAATATTTAGGACGGTGCTAAGGTGTAGCAATGCCATTTGATGAACATGAAGTGTTGCACCATACACTCATCATCAAAAGAATATTTGAACAAATAGTTGCACCCAGAAGAAATCAACCAACGGCTCTGGAACTTGGTGGGTAGGTTTGACATTGTCAGTCATGCGAATGATTCAGTGTGCATGTGGCGTAAGCAAGGACGAGCCTCATACGCTGTACCTGACTGACCCAACAGCCACGGTTATGAACATTCAGCGAGCAGTGATGCCCTTCATGAGTCATCCTGTTAATGCCAGCACCATTGGCAGACGGCTGCATGACGCAGGACTACATGCACATAGACAGTTACGATGACTGCCCTTAACACCACGTCAACATCACCAAAGACTGTTGTGGTGTCATGCCAGACTGTCATGGAGTGACTCAGAATGGCAGTGGGTCATCTTCAGTGATGAGTCCCGCTTTTGTCTTGGTGGAGATGACCAACAAATCCGCATGGAGGCACCGTGGTCAGCGCCAAGATAAACGGTTTGTTGTCTCACGTCACACATCCTGAAAGTGTGTCACTCCACCTCCACCTCTACCGCAGAATCAGCAGGAACTGGCTGAGATTGTTCAAGCTGCATGGGATGGATTATCACAGGAGACCATTAGGATCAGTATGGCAGCACACTGCCATACTGAGAGACACTACCTCTGTATGTGTAGCTCAGTAAATATTGCCCATATCAGTCTAAATTTATCATCATTTATTGTTCCTGGTCTTCCTTCCCAATAGCATTGTAATCCAACACTTCCTTCTGGGTGTAACTATTCTTTTGATGGTGAGTGTAGATTCAAAGTATTAATGAATAGCTGTGTTATGTAAAGGCAACCTGACAACATACAGCACAAAAATGTAGATTTCTGAGACAGTAGCTTTACTGAGCATGTCCTCTGCTAGCTTGCATTTGATTTCTAAAAGCCCCTTGTGTCTGCATCAGTCCAAAATTGGTGGTAATGTGCCAAACAACCCATAGTTTTCTTATTTGTTCTGTTTTTACTAAATGGAACACAACACTTCATTTCTGTAGGTTTATTTTCATTCAGTATGCAACTTTTTACTATCTAAGCAAGAGTAAGCAAAATGCTAACTCTGTGTACCAACTTCCAATCCGTCTGAAGGCAGAATGATACCAGATAGCAGGAGGTTATGTGGATGATATATTCAGCATACAGTATATATAAAGATTTGGGTGCTTACATTCTCACAGCAAGTAGTACGTCTGTGCTGTCTGGCTTTGTCTTTTAGGGGAGAGTGAATTCAATCAGCAGAGCAACTTTTCAACACTCCACTCAGTACACCCTGCCACCCCCTAATCGCACATTCATATTCGCACTGCCACCCTGCAGATTTTTCTAGAACTGCCGCTGGAAACAGTTACAGTGACTAGGGAGACTATGTTAACTGAGCAGTACCAGTTTTAAACTACAAAAAAAGGCTACGTTTTTACAACAGCCTCTTTTGTTGGCTAATCTGGCTGCATGTAAGTGGAAAAGAATTGACATTATTTATTTGGAACTATTCCTTTAAAGCTCAGGAAAGAAGTGAATAGGGATCCAAGGGTGCTTGGACCAGGCCATGGCTTTTTGCCTTTACTTATTCATCTGTAAGAGAGTGGTTCAGGAGCGTATTCATGAAAATTGATTTACTCTCTTCCAGCATGACCACTGAACTATTGGAGAGGAACAATACACGACTTGCACACTCAGGGCTATGGCCATTGGTGTGAATGACCGCTCCTTTCGAGTCGTGGGATGTAGGGAATATATCCAGCAGACCTTCAAAAGCTGCAGCCCCTTTAGCAGACGGCTGGTTTGGACAGCTTTGGCCCCCTCCCGAGCACCGCTGCGAACGAACGCACTCAGGAAACCGCTGAATTATAGATGCAGAAACAGGAAATTCCTCCGCCCCTCAGCCACTGTCAGTCAGCCCCTGATCTTTGACCTAATCAATTAGCCAAGCCAGAGGCAGGCGGCGAGGGTCCTCCTGAGACGAGCTGTGTGTAGGTTTAATTTACGAGGGGCTCATGGATTTCAGAGGCCAGACCTTGAGAAGTGGGTGGCCGCTGTTTGCAAGGGCTACAACTGCATATTAGTTGATTCCATTTGCTGAAATGCACCACAACTGGATTGATTGTGCCATCGCCTTGGCAATTTGCATCAATGCTACTCTACGCGGGCATTGAGATTGCTTGTTTAGTTGAGCATTTCACAAACACGGTTATATTAATAGATGGCTAAGTAATGCAATTTTCTAGGACCCACAGAAATGTGTATTCACAAGCAATGTTCATCAGAGTTCCCCAAACAGCTACTTCACTGGACTGGAAAACGTAATAATATCCTAATTACCCCTTGTTCTTAAGTCTTATGCACGTTCCATGATGCAGTTAAGCGCAAGGAAACAGCTCATTGTGATAGAAATCTCCAAAGTGTGGGGTCAAAGCACTGTACAGAACCCGCAGACCAGATGTGGATGCTGTATACTCCCAGCCGAGCGGACTAGCCCTTCTAGTTTCATATTACAAGGGAATAGGAATACTGCATCTACAAAGCTCTTTACGAGCTTCGTGTGAATAGACAGATACTCTATTGTTGACCAGTGACCCTCACTGAAGTTTAAAAGTTCACTGTGGTCTCCAAGCTTGCTCTGAAGCCCAGTGGAGGAACAGGTTCAGCATGCTGACACGTTTTACTATGCAGCCTTTACTGAAGACTGGTTGTCCATTATGGAGATACACTAGATGAAAAGAGACTCCATTGTGCTTCTCTGGTTATGCATGATCAGTGATGGTCTAAATCATGTCGACATAAATAAATAAATACAGCTAGCATGTTAGGTGTGCAATATTGAAAATAATATAACCAAGCTCCTTAAAGGTCTCAGTAACTAAAGGCACACAGTCATTGTAATGGCTTCTAATGGGACATGAAAACGTAGAATGTCTATAATGCTTGTTTCAATGTGCCGTTTTCTTTTGGGATGGAAATCTCGCAGCCAGAAGCGACAAACAGTGAAATAATTCCTCGAGTCAGGACCAACTCTGGGTAAATATCACCTCTTTAACAAAGTCTCCTCCATCCTCAGTACCTTAATGAGGGCAATTCTCAGCCTGGCTCTAATGGATATTCCATAATTATGCCAATCAGCTTTGATTGGAGTTATTCTTTACAGCGCTTGCGCTCTGATCACTCAGCCTGACGCAGGTTGGGCAGCGGGACACAAGTGAAAGCTAATTGGCCGGAATCGACTGGCAGCTTGGTTAATCCTGACTCGTGGCAATGCTTTAATGTCTGACATTGCCGTGAGGTGGGGAGGAGGGCGTGAGGGGTAGGTTGAGAGTTGTTGCTTTGGAATTTAGGAACATTCAGAACTTTCAATGAGGAATATTTCACATTTCTGTGATAAAGCCCAGGGGGGCACAGGCCTCGGTATGAAAAGCAGTCTGCATGTTGATCCACGGCACGGCATGGACCGAAGCTTAACACGCCATTCATGTATTCAAGGTTGATTGTGGAGAAAAGCTTCTGTTCTCTTTGATGTGGCTTGGCTGGGTAGTCCATCAGCTCCCCTATTCAGATTTATTTACCTTTATTCTGCTAAAGAAGCCCATTCAGGTTGTTACAGGAGCTGATTAAAGTATTATAGATGAGCTGAAAGACACAGAATCCTTCCAGTTTCTGCAGTTCCAGGGCCCAATCCTTTTAACAATTATTTATTTAAGCGTTATGAGACTGACAGCACAAGCATATTGCCGTATTATTTATAGCATGTCTTAGTCAGCGGTGTGGAAATGCTTCTCTTGTAGGGCCCCGGCGAGAGAGATCTAATGAACCGTCTCTGACCCACTCTTGTCCTCCCTGCACTTGTTTCTGATATTGATTCACCTGGATGTGCAGCCTTTGCCACTTTTTTTCTTTCTTTCTTTCTTTCTTTCTTTTTTTTTCCTTCAATATTTGCTCTGGTAAGCCAACACAAGCACTCCATTACGGAAGCTGTTAGTAATGGACAGCGTGCGGTTCCGCAGCGTGTACCTGAGAGACACTCGGCTTTAACCTCAAGATGCCAAATATTACTGTTGCTAGGCATCTATCTCCATAGTCACCCAGGCATTTTAATGGCCTCCTTGATATTTAATGAAG
>CM067474.1:58287260-58354529 GCA_034552555.1 Semaprochilodus insignis
CCCTGCGATGTAAAGGCCGTCGGAAATTTCAGGGAATAATGCATCAGGTGGGGTGATCTCTCATTCTTCAAGGTAAAGCAGGGCGTGACTGCGTCCAGCCCAGGGTTCACGAATGTGGTGCTAAATATTATATAAGTGCAGTAGGAAGGCAAATTATAATTGGCCAGCCATTTCTCCCTTTTTTCCCCCCTGTTTTCTTTTTTTTTTGGTGAGATTCTGCGCATGGATTGTTAATCGGAGGCTTCTGTAAACATACTGATGAGCAAACCTCTGTTTGGGCACTTTGTGGCATCCACTCCAGGATGGCAGACTCATTATAAAATGCAAATGCGTCTTTCTTCTTAAAACACCGCCGGTCTCGTCTCATTCGTTCACTCTCAAGTCTATTAAAGACAGTGATCTGAAAAACAAAGAAGGGAAGGTGGGGGGGGGAGTGACATTTTGAAATGATGTGGCAAGTGAAATATCAATAGTTTTGATGTGAAAGAATGAGACCAAGTGTTCTTATGGGGTTTCTTTAACCGGAACATAATTGAGTTTGGGGGGGGGGCTGTTGAAGGGGCTGGTGGTGGTACATTTATATGCATTTTTAAGAATGTCCAATATTAACATGTGTTGGGGGGAGAAAACATGGGCATCTTGCTGTTTGCTTTGTCCCCATCAGCAGTACTCATTCTGACCTTTGACCAGGCAAGCTGCTCTCCATTCATTAGGCCTAATTGTGACACCAACATGCACATATAGGCACGCGCACAGTCAGGCTTAGCCCACCCCCTGCTATGACACAGCTGTGAACCCAATTCCAGGTCAAGTCAGTTGTTCCAGACTGACCATCATGGGCCTCTGACCTATAATCCACTATCTGGGTCAGTAAATGCGCCAGCCTTTATACAGCATGAGCACAGAGCCCTAGATGCTTTTGGGGTCTCGCCCCCACCGCGTCCAAAGCGCTCATCCAACCCGTCCTATACGTTACAGGCTTTAAAAACCCTGGCCGCTGTTGACTCAGGTGCCATCTGATTATTTTCGGCCACCATGGCGTTGGGTGATAGATGTTCGGGCTCAACCTTTTCACCCCCTGTAAAGAGACACGGAGAGGCCCCATCACCAAACCCAGAGCGATGGCTTTATGAAGCCGGCATACAATAGAAGGAGAGGAACTCGATCCGTGCAGTATTGCCTGTGTCGCGGTCAATCTCTTATTAAAGGAGTGATAATGGCTGCAATCTGAAGTGTTATCTGAAGAAGGAGAAGCCTCAGAGGAGCCCATAAGCAAGCGATACACTGCAGAGACAGGAGACGCTGCTATTATGTTTTATACCTGCACTTCAGGCGAGGAAAAGAGGAATTTTGTTGAAGTGAAGGGCAAACAGATCTGCGGGCTGATGCCTTTTCTACAGTGTCGGGTTTATTTATTTATTTTCTGATTGCTTGTGGAACTGCAAAGGAGCATCCGTTTGCTGTGTTTCTGTGCCTAGGTGTGTGTGTGCGTGCAGAAGTGTGCAGGTCAGTTCCAGAACAAAATCACAGAGGATGCATTAGTAATAAATGGGGGTGCACACAGCAGCGGAGCACACATTAAGCAGGCAGGTTAAAAGGAGCTTAGTTCACACTTCATGCCTACACAAACCAGCCTCGACTGAAGAGCCCTCATTATTACTGCTGGTATTTGAATTTGAGGCGATTTTATTGGTTCTTTAGTAGCTTCACGTGAAATCTATTTGCTAGGTAGATTTTACTGGTGACTTGTGGTCAGATTTTAAGCACCGTGGCAGGGACAAAAGATGCAAAGGTAGGATACAGGAATAGAATTCAGCATTAGCATAACATTATGCCAAAAGAATTCATTCCAGTAGCAAAAGGATATGGATAATGTGATATGCATAAAAAATATGTGGCCAAAAGTATGTGGACACCAAAGCATTGCGCCTATATGAGCTTGCTGGACATCCCATTACAAAACCATGGACATTAATATGGAGAGTATTCACTGAGGTTTAGGTCAGGGCTCTGTGCAGGCCGTTGGAGTTTCTCACTACCAAACTCATCAAGCCATGTCATGGGGCATGGAACAGAAAAAGATCTCCTCCAGACTGCTGCCACAAAGCTGAAAGGATATAACAAGTCAAGTCAAGTCAATATTTATTTATATAGAGCTTTTTACAACAGATGTTGTCACAAAGCAGCTTTACAAAGAATCTGGTGTCCGAGCCCCCAGTGAGCAAGCCAAGGGCGACAGAGGCAAGAAAAAACTCCTTCAGTTCTAAAGGAAGAAACCTTGAGAGGAACCAAGACTCAAAAGGGGAACCCATCCTCCTCGGGTCAACACCAGATAGCAGGACAAGCAAAGGAAAGGAGCGTTCAGTGTTTTGTAAGGTAGAGGAATAAAAGTCTGGTTAGTCCGTAATTAAGTAGTTGGGTCATCTGATGGGTCAGCAGGATGCAGGCCAAGCTTCCACAGTGCGGGACAGCCAGGAGCTCCGTGGTGGTTAAAGGCAAGCAGTGGCACCCAGTCAGAGCAGAGCATCAGACTGCACAGGATGGGCAGCAGTTCAGCTCAGGCAAAGAGAACACACAGACTGTTAGCTCTGACAGAAGATCTGAACACACTATATGGTGTTAACATTCTAAAATGGCTTTGTATACTGTAGCATTAACATTCACTGGAACTAAGGGGGCCCAAACCCCAAAAAACAGCCCCAGATCTATTATCCCTCCTCCACCAAACTTTACTTTTGGCAAGGTACATCCCAGTATGTAGTGTTCTCCTGGCATCCAACAAACTCAGATTTGTCCATCAGACTGCCAGTGAAGCATGATCAGTAATTCCAGAAAACATTTTCCACTCCTTCAGCCAACACTTGGGAATACCATCCTTAGGCTTGTGTGCAGCTTCTGGGCCATGGAAACCCTTTTCACAAAGCTCCTGACTCACAATTCTTGTGCTGACGTTGCTTCCAGGTGCGGTTTGGAACCCTGTAGTGATTGATATATTTAGATGTTGCGTTAAAATACAAGAGCCGTTACATCCATCAAGCAGTGCCATGCGAGGTGCAGCCTAACCCTGCCACGCCCGCACCCCCGCCCTGTGTGCACAAACCCAGAATAGTGTTAGAATTGTAAGCTGCAGTCGCCATTACCAACAGAAAAAAAATGTCAATACAAAACTAAAGTGCAATAAACTGGAGATTAAGAATACAGTGGCTACACATTCTACAGTTTATGAGAGCATTTTCGCTGCGATGTTAGCAACACTAACGTTATTCCTCTTAACAACCACACGTTCAGCTTTTTCTCCTCATTATTACTCATCACTATCACTGTAATGATAGTGGCAGTTTTTACATGCTATGAGTTTGCGAGGTCCTTCACTTCATGGCTGAGCTGCTGTTGCTCTTAGACACTTCCATTTGACAACAATAGCATTTATAGTTGACTAACTTGGCAGAAATGTCATGAACTGACTTGCCTGCTTAAGCTAATCAACCTCTTCCCAATTAAGTGGCGGGGCAGCTAACTGACTACAAGCTAAACTCTGCATTTTGTTTAAGGTAGGGTGCACGGTTTCGAGAAAACCATACAGTCAGTGGAAAAGAAGATGTTTGGAAATAAATTGGTTCAGTATACAGTTTTCTTATTATAAAATGCTTGCTTAAATGGACGAGCTGCCCCTGCTGGATTTGCAGTGATCTAATGTTTAGCAGACATCCAGTATGCTTTCCATAGACAGTGCTAATCACAGTACAATACACTCAGCTTGCAGTGACCATATGAACATTCGAGGCATTATCACACATATGCTTGCTGTGTAGACTATTTATAGGCTTCATCTTACAGTATCAGGGCTGTCCTACATACCAAAAAGTCCTGGCATGCAGGAGTAAGTAAGGATGTTGCACCCATATATAAGCACCAGGAACGAGGAACAAGCCATGTTGTGTGATATAACTGAGGAACAGTGATGGGGTGTCTGGGGCACTGCATGAGATCCCAAGTCAGAATTTTTGTGTATCTTTCCATCTAGTTTGCCATATCCTACAACATGTTCCTTGATGTTGACCAATAGGAGGACAGAGTGCTGACATGGTAAAGAGCTCAGAATTTAACTGTACTACAAACATGATCCACAATTTAAAACACTTCTATAAAAATGAAACTGTGACATCTTGACACATTCGTTACCTCAAATTCTTTTAGAAAGACAGACAGCTCGTACCTTCCTCTTTGTGACACCCCAGAAAGGTGCCATAATCGTTTTTCATTTTTTCTTTTTGGAACACAAAACTGCCAGTATCACGAATGCTGCTGCTGTAGTCATGATTAACAGGTGCTTGACCCTCTTCCTATGAACTCACCTATGAACTCATACAAGGACATGAACTATGATTGATCGACATCCAACATATTGTTACCAGTCTCCTGTCCCCAGACACAGCAAGAATTTATGGCTCTACGATTCCCTCTTCTGACATAACAACATATTGTGCAGTCTGATCCCGGCATTACAGAACCTGTGGAGCTGTATTTCCTCCAAATCTCAGAGGGTATAAAAATTCATGCTTTAGCACCCTCAAACTGGTTGTGGATATATACGTATATGTGTGTGTGTGATGGGGACTTAGCAGTAGATATCTGAATGATCTTGTATTTTATTTCGTATTTTATTTTCTTGTATTTTATTTTTTTATTATATATATATATATATATATAAATGTTTGTGTGTGTGTGTGTGTGTGTGTGTGTGCGCTTGTATGTGTAGAGGTGTGGAACAAACTATATTTAAGTGCAGACACAGTCAATCCTCTGTAACCTAACCTGCTATATCCAGTCGTGTGTGGGTCCGCTCCATGATCCGCTCCATCTGTCTCTGTGGGAGGTGAGAGGGTGATAACCTACAAATGCAAATCCGGAATAGATTCCACTCACATTCCTGAATCGGCGTTCCACCCCGAAACAGGTGTTTAATACCCTCCTCTGGAATGCAGCTCAGACACGTAAACCTCCCAAATTATTGAATCATCTCATAACCTTCCCACTTAATAGGACAACGAGGGGAAACAATGGTTGTGTTTTCATCTCTTCCAGAGCTATCCGCTGCTCGCTGATGGCTGCTGCATATTGCACAGGCCAAAACATGAAATTAATTTTCACCATGTGACATGATTGGCAGATAGTTTGGAGGAGAAAATGCAGCGTATAGGAAGACAGAAATGGAGGGCGAGTGATCAACCGAGTGAATACTGATTGAATGCTTCTTATACAGTCAGCAGCTGCAAGGCAGCGAGCGTTGATAAAACGTTACAGATATTTCCCACTGTGTATGGAGGACAAAGCGCTGCGCTGTGTGTAAATGATCCCTTCCTATATCACCATCTTCATCATGGGACACAAGGACCTTTCTGAAACACTTTAACTGCATGCAGTATTAGTAAGTGCTGAAATGTGCCTGTCCACACTCAAGTACATGCTGTAAATGTATATGGCACTTGAATGCTTGTACGTTATACATACTTTGATGTCATTTCACGTTCGGTCTAAGGCTGGTGTAGAATAGCAAATTGATGTTTATAAATATGGCCAGCTCCTCCACTCATGTTTTCTAAAGGCTTTGTTCTGTTGAGATCATATTAATTGCCAGTCAGAGCAGCTCAGCATGATCTTTGCACCATGTCGCTTTAGGAAAACATGGCCCTTTTGTCCAGTAATTTACCTGAGCCGTATTTAGAGAGGGAACTTTGAACTTTCAAATGCGGAAGTTGAAGATTGGGGGTGAGGATGCGTGGAGGGTGGGGATGGCATTTCATAATTGCTGTCATTAGTTTTGACTTTTTCACACCTGCCCTGGCTGGAACCCGAAGGCTAAGCTGTCCTAAGGAGAGTGAAAAATGGTGGAAAAGAGATTAATTGTCTCTCATGCACAGTAAGGCTGTGCAGACTCTGAGTGTTTCTCATCAGGATGAACGGATCTACAGCAAAGCCTTGGTGGGCTTCATCTGGCTTTCATCAAAGCCGTGGTAGAGGTGACACAGGTCAGGGTAAGCCTCAGCTATGAGGGGGGTACAAACAATGTGGCAAACAAAAATGAAAGCACTAAAACTACATGCACTCTTGCAAACAAGGGTGCCAAATAGGGTTCTTTCGAGCAGTGCCATAGGAGAACACTTATTGTTCCCTAAGGAACCTTTAAGTGAGTGATTATTGACATATACAACGCATTTTTAAATGAAATACATTTGTAAAATGTAAAGGATCTCAATGTAATGTGAAGATCCTATACTAGGTACATCCAGGTACTCCCACCAGGTGAACCAGGTTGGACCATTCATTGAACTATAGAGCAATAGTGGTTGGTGTGGCTCAGCAGATAACCTGGCAGGGAGCTACTATCCCATGCAGAAGACTGGGGTTTGATTCCCGGTCTAGGTGACTGTGCTGTGCTACACCAATAAGAGTCCTTGGGTGAGACTCCTAACACTACATTGTCCTGCCTTTAATATGAATAACCTTGTAAGTCGCTCTGGATAGGAGCGTCAGCTAAATGCCATTAATGTAAATGAAGTGGGGTTCCATAAATTCATGGTGAAGATGTTTAATGTTAAAATGCTTAGCTGTAAACACAGTCAGTCAGAGTGATCTACTGTGAAATACATACACACTAATTAAACTTATCAAGGCAGAATATCCCACTGTTGGGTCATAGGAACCAGACATCCAAAAGGGTAATGCCTCTAAAAGCTACATCATAGAAAGCAATTACACAAAATGGTTATGAATACATTGCCTAATGGTTGAGACATTGTTTTAAGTGTTTTTGTTTAATCAGTTCATGATCAAGAAACTTATTATTTCAAATTTACCTCTATTTTACCATTATCTACATTATATATACAAACACACGTGTAGCTTCACTGGCCAATTTGGATAGTAAATAATATTCTACCAGAAAGACTCAAAAAGCAAAAGTGATGGAAACTGATATTTTATTTCTTGTTGAGGTATACAATTTGATGGAAAACAATTCTTTCTTTGTGCCCCTTTCTATGCCCAAATCATTCAGGCATTCAGACCCTCACAGATCCTTCCAGATATGAACAGCAGGGGCGGAGCCTACTCCCCGGACAACAGGGCCAGGACCAAACTAGTATTATGGTGAAGGAAGGAGGAGAATGTTGAAACGTCGACACCTGAAAGCAGCAGAGCAGAAACATAAGTTGTTTCCTTTTAAAGACAGGTGGCAGACTGCGATCAGGGTAATGAATGAATCAGTGATGCAGCATTGGAGTCTTCCTGGCAGAACTTGCACTAAAGCTTTCATTGTTTCATGTTATTCAGTGCTATGCAAAAGCTTGGGCACCCCTGCTCCAAATTTCTGTTATGGTGAATAGTTAGGTGAGTAAAAGATGAACTGGTCTCCAAAAGGAATAATATTGTGGATTTGTTTTGCACAATTGTAGAATGATAAAAAAGGAAAGGACCACCATGCAACAGGTTTGCCACCCCAAGAGATTTGAGCTCTCAGATGATTTTTTACCAAGGTTTCCGACCTTGGTAGTACCTTGTTAGTTAGGAGTAAATCAGGTGATGCAAAGCTTTATAAATACTCTGACTCCTTAAACCTTGTCCCAATAATCCGCAGCCATGGCATCCACTAAGCAGCCACCCACAACTGAAATTTAAAATCAGTGATGCCCACAAAGCAGGAGAAGGCTATGAGAAGATTGCAAAATGCTTTCAGGTAGCTGTTTCCTCAGATTAAGAAACAGTTATTAACAGGAACAGAACAGTGGAGGTCAAGCTCCGAAGACCTGGAAAACATTCTGAAAGAACTGCTTGTAGGATTGCTCAAAAAATTGCTCAAATCAAAATTCTCTATTTGACTGCGAAAAAGCCTTCTTGAAGATTATAGCTATGGGACAGAGTGGGGTCTGGAGTGGTGGTCCATTGTTTTATTATACATTTTGGAAACATGGTCTGTGAGGACTGTTAAAATATTTTTGACTGCAATGAGCAAAGTTATGTTTGGAGAAGAAAAGGGTATTGAATTTCATAAAAAAGAATACCTATCCAGCTGTTAAGTCGATCTGATCATATTTTGGATTTGTGTTGCAGCCGGTGGTATAGAGAACATTTCACTGATGGAAGAATGAATGAATTCAATCAAATATCAGCAAATTCTGGAAGTTAACATCACATCTGTAAAAAAAGCTGAAAATGAAAAGAGGTTGGTTTCTATGACAGGATAATGACCCTAAACACACATCAGAATCCATAATGGACTACCTCAAGAGGCGCAAGCTGAAGGCTTTTGCCGTGACCCTTGTACCCCACCAACCTACACATCATGAGAAATCTGTAGACAGACCTCAAAAGAGCAGCTCATGCAAG
Organism: Semaprochilodus insignis; assembly: GCA_034552555.1. Lineage (NCBI taxonomy): Eukaryota > Metazoa > Chordata > Actinopteri > Characiformes > Prochilodontidae > Semaprochilodus > Semaprochilodus insignis. Next base: position 58,295,646 of record CM067474.1, read on the forward strand.
ATGGCCCAAGAATCTCACTACTGGAATCCCCCAAATAAATAACCGAGGGACTCTTAGCTGCTACAAAAAAGTGGTTATATACTGTAATACTTGCCAAATGGGGTGTAACCATGCCGGATGATCCAGCTTTTGCTTGGGGTTCTCTTTCCCCTTTTTTTCGTTTCCTTTTTCCACCTTTTTGATCATGTGAAAAATGGAAATAAAAAGAAACCTTTTTTAAAATATTAACGATGTGTATCATCTTCAACTTCTTACCTCTTGAAATCAGATCATCTTTAACTCACTTAGCTATTCACTATAACTGAAGTTTGGTACAAAATACAAATCAGTGTACCTTATAATGCCCAACTTCACATTAAACCACCCTGAATTATTTCATTTACATTGAACTACAATAGAATTGTACAGACATGTCCCTGTAAGAGCGCAGCCACAGCTCCCTCTTAGCTCCATTTAGCTTTCAGGAAAAAAACAGCACTACAAGCTTTTTCGGCCTTGGAGGGAGGTTTGTGCCTCCTTGCAACATTTAGCGTCAATTTGAATTACAAATACATTTTCACAAATACAGCCGGTGGTGAAAGATCCCAAAGGCACTTTTTAATAATTCATAAAATATGCTAAGAACAAATTTAGCTTGGTGTCGGTGAACCTCATCACTCTGCCTGCTTGTATTAATATCACTGTGCAGGTTCTACGTGGCTGGGCGTGGCCTTCTAAAATCGCTAGACAGTGGAGGAAGCCTCCCTGCTGTGACACCTACAATTAAGGGATATAGCAAGAAATATAATGTGATGAAATGCAACAGAAACATGGTGGTGGCAAATTTTATGAAAAAAAGCTATGAAAAATGATATTATGAACTAACATCCAAACAACTTGTATCTGAACAGTATACAGCTGTACAGTTGCTGTTGTTGTTGCTGTTTACAGGCTCTCTATAATTGGTTTAAGTCTGTCGTTTTTATGATCCATCCAGTTGATGATCCAGTGTTCTGGAAGCGCTGATGATCCCCATATTTTGATGCACAACAGTAACAGTAGGGAACCTCTATATTTAAACTCTTTTACTTTTTGTTCATGCTTTCATTTTTCAGTTTTGGTCCGTAACAAGCCTTATAAAGTCTTGAAAGTCCCAATGAAAATTTACCCTATTAGAGATTTTGCTTCTATTGATTTCTGGGCAGATACAGCCTAGTGAGTTCTTCCACTGGTTAGGCCTTTAGGATCTAAATAGAAGGCCTTATTCGTCAGATTAGCTACTAACATAATTCGAATTTAGACTTCAAATAACCTACAATGGTCAGAAAATGTATCTACCAGCGTTAGCTTCGCACTAATACGCTATTATAAATCCCATCAGGGTGCTAACAGGAACTAGCACTATTGTATAGGTGTTTGACACATACGCCCTGAACTGAAGGCACAGTCACAGTTCACTAGTGGATAATGCTAACATGTAGTTACATCACCCACCCCCAGTTATAGTGGGATTAACACCTTAACACATTCAGCAACCGGGATCTTGCATGTAGTTCGTAGTTTCTGTTGGTTGCTGTTTCCGTTTTAAAATGTTGTTTGTCAGTGGGAGACATTACCCACGCTGCATCCCCATGTTGTGTCCCCAAAGAAGAAAAAAAGAGAAGTTTTTATCCTCTTTTTATATCTAGGTAGATACACCCTATTTAGTTCTTCCTTTGGTTGGGCCTTTAGGATCTGAATAGAATCATCAATCAATCAATATTTATTTGTATATCGCTTTTTACAACTAACGTTGTCTCAAAGCAGCTTCACAGAAAAACAGTTTATATAAAGGAAAAGAAAACCACAGAGTCCATATACAGACGTAGGAAAGGGATCCGGGTCCAAGCCCCCAGTGAGCAAGTCAGAGGCAACAGTGGCGAGGAAAACCTCCCTTGAGTAAGGAAGAAACCTAGAGAGGAACCAGGCTCGAGGGGGGAACCCATCCTCCTCTGGTCGATCCCGGGTGAGGAGAGAAAGACAGAGCTAACAGGAAAAGGAGTGTAGAACATCTATTAGATACAGTCTGATTAATCCAGGAGGTAGTAATTGCAAAGATGGAGCTGACCCATAGGTTCTCTGTTTAAGTGAGAGATAGAGTTAAAGATCAGCGCCAGAAACTGGTCATTGTAGACATTGTAGTCATGTCGGGTGATGAACTGGAGAAACCAGGGCAGGAGGCTCACGGTTGAGACGATGCTCAGGTGACTCTAGCCGCTCTGGGGATTCCCATGTGATCACTCAGGAGAAATGTCAAGGCCTTGCATATTAGATTAACTACCAACATAATTACAATTTGCCCTCGTTTTCTGAAAGACTCACTGTAAAACTGCAACATAGAATGAAGAAACATATTATAATGTCTATTGCATGTTTCAAATAACTTACAATGGTCAGAATTTTTTAAATACACCAATGCTAGCTTAGCCCTAATATACCATTATAAATCCCATCAGAGCACTTACAGAAACTATTGCTACTGTGTGGACGTTTTGTCTAATTTATAATCATAGTGGACTTAACATCTCAACACATTCAGCAAACCAGGATCTTGCATGTAGTTAGTAGTTTCCATTGGTCGCTGTTTCCTTTTTAAAATGTTGTTTGTCAGTGGGAGACATTACCCACGTTGCATCCCCAAGGCTAAGAAGAAGAAAAATGAGAAAAGAGTCTGGTGTTACTGGCAACCGCAGAGGTAAGCTGTGAAATGATATGTTATTACCTGACCAGTGTTGAAAAAAATAAAGAAAAAAGCCTTTAAAGCTCTCTTTTCATGCAATGCTCTCAATCCAACTGCACTTAGAGCAATAAGGCAGCTCTTGTCTACACTATTCACTAAGTCGTGGTGGATAACGCCATTTTGCAGATGGTTCTTTTCGATTTCAAGTAATTGCTGATATTTCTTTTTTTTTTCCTTGCACTCTTCCAACCTGCTGTCGCACTTTTTTTTTTTTTTTTTTTTTTTTTTTTCACCTCCTCCTTTCATGTTCCATGGTGACTTGAAATACCACCTCTTATAAGCCATCCAATTTGCAAGACTCCATTCTCCTGTCCTCAAAAACAACTTCTGTCATCCAGCACCCACGGCTCTAGCATCCGTCTCCTGGTTTGGATTCAAAGTGTGGCGCTTTACAGAGCGGACCCTCGCTCTCATTCAGATCCCTCCTCTGAGGATTGGCAGCTGGGCTTGGTTTCTGTGATCTTGTGCTTCAGTGCAAGGACAGCGATGAGCTTGGGCTAGAGCTCAATCCTCCCCCTAATCCTCTACTGACCAAAATACTGTCCAGTCACGTCCTCCAGGCCACGTCTATTGCACTGCTGCCACGATTCGATTAGTGAGCAAATACAAATTTAGCATTTGTTCTCCCAATAAAGAGCGCTTATTGCCTTTACTGTCACATCTTAAAGGATTACTCCAGCCTTTTTCAACCTTGAAGTGCTCTTATAACTGAAGCCAATGGGAAGATGTTTTGGCATCTGCTCATTGGCTTCTATTATAACCATCTGCCCACTGATTTCTATTATAATTGAGCTTTGAGTCAACAGTGTTTTCGTTCATCTCAAGTTCAGGGGAATGATTGCCTGTTATAAATGACTGTATGCTGTACATGCAGTTGCAGAACACTGGGGTATTCATTTGACCAACAGATGCAGTATTTGTGAACTAAAATCATTTGTAAAGTGTAAACTCTGTCTTTCACTGTGAAACCAACATGAAACTAAATTTCACTCTGGTTGTATTATGTAAACCATCCTGCAACTCATTTCAAACTCTGCTGGACAGTTGTTTTTCAACTCATTAAACAAGTTTTAAGAAACAGACCGTTAAATGCTGACAATGCTTCACATGTTGAGATCAAACAATGCACTTTATGCACACGAAAATCAAACAATATGGTTTATCAGGCACTTGAAAAGGGCTTCCTTCTGACTGTTTGGTTCTCGAAACATTAGCTGTGTAAAATAGCCCGCTAATTGGACTTAATTTCCATAGAGCTTCAATTACTTTGATATCCGAAATTCTGACGTAGTCCATAATGAACTTGTTGTGCTTCTATAAGAGGAATACTGAGACATAAGCTAGAACTGTAATGACTCCAGAGACATTCATTCATTCACTCATTCAGAAGAATCATAGATAGATGCAGTACTAAAGTGACAGATATATAAATATCTTAAGAAAGAAAAAGGACAGCAATGAAGATACAAAGATGATAAAAATGCTACAAATATGTAAATTTAATACTTTACAGTGGAAATGATAGGGTGTATCAAAAATGATAACCTGATAATTTAGAAGTAACTGAATGTGTTGCCTGCAATTCTGATAGCGTTTAAATTGCTTTGTGAAGTCAGAACATGCAGCTAGTTGCCAAATATTCAGTCCCAAATAATCACTTCCACAGCACAAAGACTGTGTGAAAACTGTGTTGACTTTGTGCCAAATGTTTGTCACAAACATGTTTAGGTGATTATCCATAGTAAATGACGCATATGCTGCATCCTCCTTTTGCACTTTTGCCACTCATGTCAGATGAGAAATACCGCCGTCTCACTTAACTGTTACATATTGGTGAGAATTAATTCACTGGATGTAAAGAATCATTTCCATGGAAAGCAAATTGAGTGCGCAGTCACCATAATGAAGTCATGAGCCCACATATATGCCCATATATATATGTGTGTGTGTGTTTGTGTGTGTGTGTTTATATTTTAATAACCTATTATTGTAGAGTTTGTCCATATCGGGCAAAATGTATATCAAAACATGACATTCACTCCCTAATCCATATGCTCCATATATGGAAACTAAGCAGCAAAAACAGCCTGATTTTAAGTCATGGTTTCTGTGATTAAAAAAAAACCCAACACATTTACATATATCCACTTATCCAACCTACAGCAATTTAGCTCCACCCACTCACACTGGTATGTTTTAGCCGTGGCTGCTTTTTTTAACGAGGCACGTTACAGGGGAGCAAACCAGAAGAGTTCATTTGCATGTATCTGTCTTAAAGGCAGTTCAGACTGTGTAATATAAAGGCATAAAGAGAGGTTTGAAAATGGTCATGCAAAACTGAATGGTAACTGTGAAATTCAAGAAAATTCAGACATGGGCCCATAATGAGATATGAATCAACCATGTATAAAAAGTATAGAAATAGAGAAGCACATCAGTCAAAGGTTGTGTGCCAAAATGCCGTCATTAGGCATTTTAGCTAATTATTTTTAGAATTTGCACTCAAAATTTGATTGTATGTTACAATTAGGTGTATATATGTGTGATAAAATATAACACTTTTTGGTGTTATTTTAACCACAAATACTAGAGAATCACTGCTGAGCAACTGCCTAAATGGCAGAAAACTCAGCTTCTTGTACATTCGTAGCATGCTTGGAAATGCACTGGCAAAAACTGGATTCAATTCATGTGTTGGGACAACTGTGTCAGGTAGGCGCAGTGAGTGGTTAACATCTGCTGATGTCTTTTGACACTGTGTTTGGTGCAGGGAGGGCCAAAGAGAGATGGTGCAGAGAGCTTAGTTTTCAGCTTTTTCCTCACTGTCTGTTCTGTGCGCGTTGCTCTCCGAGACTTGAGCATCACTGACGCCTGAATTAAGCAAAAAAACACAGAGCAAAAACAGGCCGAACATCGGGCAAAATGAACCAGTGGGCCGAGGCATGCTAAATAATGAAAAATCCATGAGTCAGTGAGAGCAGAAAGTGTTTCTAATTTATGCCCCAATCAAACAGATGTCATCTACTGGTCAAATAAAAAGCATTTAAAGGCCACATTTTAAAGGCAGCTCTGGTTTAATGCTTCAGCACTGTCGGCACCCAAAGACCAGGGTGTGATTCCTGCTCGAAGCTGCTTTTACAAGCCCAAGAAATTTACACACTCACCACGTTACCCAATAATTATAACTGCTAATAAATTAAATATAACTGTAGTAAGTGATATCTCCTCTGTCCTACAGCAACATGACCACCCTGTGCTGGAGGAGTCCAACCCATCTGGCCCTTTTCTAGCCAATTAGTTCTAAAACTGTGTCACACAACACCATGTGAATATACGCTCATCATCAAAAATATAGCTGCACCCAGAAGGAAGCAACCGATAGGGATGAAACTTGGTAGGTAAGTTTGACATCATGAGACATACAAATGATTCAAATTTCACTCTCAACCACACATTTGACTAAAGCAAGAACAGACCTTATCACTGTACCTCACTGACTATATAAGGTCGTCCCGGTGTCCGTGCTTTCCCTTCTGATTCATGCTGTTGTGTGGGTAGCATCCTTTGCAAGTGAAGTCAGCCTTGGAGCATTTGGAAGAGTTGGAGAGGGGTTGCATCACAGGGCCCCAGGAAGAGGGATGGTCTTGTTGATGTATTGCCATACCGGTCGTGTGGATATTACCATAGCATGCTATTGGCGGCAGTGACCAACAGCGCAGAGTGACCCAACAGCCATGACTGCAAATATTCAGCGAGCAGTGATGCCCTCCATAAGTCATCCTGTTAGTGCCAGCACCATTGACTGTTACAACGACTGGCCTAAACACCACGTCAACATCGCCAAAGACTACAATGGTTTCGTGCCAGACGTCATACTGAGAGACACTACTGCTGTATGAGTAGCTCAGTAAATATTGCCCATATCAGTCTAAATATATCGTCATTTTTCATTCCTTCTGGGTGCAACTATTCTTTTGATCATGATTGTAACTTATCCTTTATTCACCGTGTCTTCCATGGGCTAAGCGATGCATCAATCAGACAAACATGTGTGCTTAGTTGTTTTTTGAAAAAAAAAAAGCTCTTATTTAGAAATTATAGGGTCTTATATCTTTTCAACCCCACTTTAACATAGCCTAACTTCGCCTAAGGTGCCTACACACAGGCTGCATTAGTTTGTGTACTAGTGTACTACACTGACTGGCCAAAAAAATGCTGCTATACGCAATTAAAAAACGATAATACTTAATAGGCTTTGATTGCACAATTACTGCAGTGATTAATATGTTTCGACTGGCCACAATACTTTTAACTTATTCACACAGCTATGTTTAATATTGAATCTAAGAGCATTTCCACCCACACTATGAGAGCAGCTGTGTTTAGACCTTTCCTGCTGCCCACCCCACTCCCAGCCACCTGAAACATATTGGTCAGGCAGCCACTTTCACTCGCAATCACAAGTTTTTTCTCACCACGAAATTGGTCTCACGCCTTCATATCCTGATTAGTTGATTCCACTTCCACTGATCACTTTCTAGTAATCATGCAGATGGTTAATCTGAAACATGAGGCCTTCAGCTCAGCTATTCAGGTCGTAACCAATGGAAGAGCTCACTTGGTTGTACCTGCGTAGATCACACATACCAAAAACCCTGAGTGGGAATCCAATGACATTTTCCGTTGGGCAGGTTAATAATTTAACTGTTTTTTGTTTCCCAGTCATCCCCTTTTACATCCAGCAATCAAGGTAATAACATTACGCAAGACGGACCTTCTCTGAAGGTCTGGAAGACCCTGAGGGTTCCCCACTGGTTCATGGTAATTCATGTTTTGCCCTAAACCATGTTGACAAGTCTTTACAGCCTTAATGAATGCCTAGATGCAGTTTGAGCGAGCTGAAGGAAGTTTGAAGTAAAGATTTGGGTGACTATTGACTTCTAGTGTTTGTTAGCTACAGTTTAAACTAAATGAGCAAAATGTAGACACCTGACATGTCCTGGCTGATCAGCTAGATTTGGGAAATTAGTGTACATTCCTTTTTTGTGACATGTAATGAATTACTAGTATTTATTGTTTGGATTTGTTGTATTTGTTAAGGGAATCTGTGTAATGGAGTGCAAAATACACTTATCATCTAAAGAATAGTTGCATCCAGAAGGAAATGTCAGATTGCAATGCTATTGGGAAGGAAGATAAAGGTTACCAGGAACAATAAATTATGATAAATTTAGACTGGTGTGATCAATATTTACTGAGCTACAAATACAAAAGTAGTGTCTCTCAGTATGGCGTCAGGCCGCCATGTTTGCTAATGCAACATGTCAGATGTCTTGTCATGGAGCTGTAGAGGTTCCTAATGCTGTGATAATCCATCCCATGCAGCTTGAATATTCTCACACAGTTCCTGCAGATTTTTTGGTAGGGGTGGAGGTGGAGCGACACCTGGCCTTCTGGACATGTGCCGCGTTAAAGCAAACCATTCATCTAGGCGCTGACCATGGTGCCTCCACACATGGATTCATTGATTGTCTCCACCAACACATAAGCAGGACACATCACTGAAGATGACCCACTGCCATTCTGAGTCACTCCATGACAGTCTGGCACGACACGATTGCAGTTTTTGGTGATGCTGACGTGGTGTTAAGGGCAGTCGTAGCAACGGTCTGCGTGCATGTAGTCCTGCGTCGTGCAGCCGTCTGCCAATGGTGCTGGCACTAACAGGATGACTCATGAAGGGCATCACTGCTTGTTGAATGTACACATTCATGGCTGTTGAATCAGCCAGGAACAGCGCAGACCTGTCCTTGCTTACGTCACATGTGCAGCCGAGCTTGAAATTTGTTGGTTGATTCCTTCTGGGTGCAACTATTTGTACAACTGTTCTTTTGAGGATGTTATGTTTATATTTTGGTCATTTAAAGTGAATAAGACGCAGCTACATGGGTGGAGCAAAGCTAAAGGGTCAGTTTGTTAAAATCTCCAGGATATGTTATTTTACGTCTAATGTGACATTGTCGTACACCTGAGTCATCACGCTATGTGAAGTTGGGGTAAATTAACAACCAAATGCGTATGAAAACATGCATATGCATATGCATGCACACATTTACATGCCTTTCACAAAAATCTAAAGCAGCCATCTGCAGCTGAAGGAGGAGAGGGTTTTATGTATGCTAAGCCACAGTGATACATTTTAATTTCATATCAACAGCAAGTTTACTTCATAATGAAACCGGCCTTGTGTTGCAGCAGTCTAATGCTGGCGCAGACTATCAAGTGTGTTCATCGTGCACATTAACCATGGTCTGCTTCTCCGTTCTGATAAGAATGTCACCAAGTCTGTGCAGCAGCATAACTTCGTAGGATCTTGTCTCAAAATCAAGGAAAAGGAAAAAAAGAAAGACACTCGATTTATGAATGCAGATCACACTGGCTGAGTCTGCCATACCCTGGCCCACGTCAGCAGGTGTCCAAACTATTCCTATCCAGCACATCTCATCAGATGTCTTTTGTGTTTGTAGTGCCCCTCTGAAGCCTCTGTTTGATGATAATATAAAAATGTGGGGTTTTTGTGTAAGTCAGAAAAAGAGACACTGAATTTGTGAGGGTATTCAAGATGCTCTGGCAAAAGCCCACAAGGGTCTTGACGTGAGACATGCGGTCATGTGAGGGGCGTGTGGATGGAGGAGGAGAATGCGTTTAATATAGAGCAGGTTATGGAGCTTCTTATTGTTGTAATGTAGAATTCAGAATGATGATATTTAGTTTACACTCTCAGCCTAGTTTCACTTTCTCTCTCTCTCTCTCTCTCTCTCTCTCTCTCTCACTGTTGGTCATCTCTCCCTCTAGATTACTCTTTCTTTTGCTAGCTCATCTGTCTCTCCATGGTTGACTCAGCAAACTCTCTCCTCTATTATTTTCTCTGGGTAATTTCTTTGCCTTTTTCTATCTTCTATCTTGTTCATCTCTCCTTCTGGTTTATCTCTCTCTCTCTCTCTCTATCTATCTATCTATCCATCTATATATATATGTATATATATATATATATATATATATATATAGACAGAGAGAGAGAGAGAAGGAGAGAGAGAAAGAGAGAGAGAGAGAGAGAGTGAGGCTGATATATATATATATATATATATATATATATATATATATATATATATATATATATATATATATATATGTCTCACTCACTGTTGACACCTTTCTCAGTCTTAAACAGCCTTACACTACCTCTTTTCTCTCTCTATCTGTCTTACACAGTGTGTTGTCACCTCTCTCAACCATACTGTGTTGGTCACCTCTCTCTCTCTCTCTCTCTCTCAGCCTTACCTTTCTCTTTTTCTTGGAAGTCAATTGTTTTCTCTCTCATTCATCTCTCTCTCTCTCTCTCTCGCTCTCTCTCTCTCTCCTCCTCCTCTTCTTCCTCCTCCTCCTCCTCTCTTGCGGAGTTTGCGGCTCGTGCTGAGTGAATGAAAGCCCAGTCCGGGCTGAGCTGTATGCTGGGCTCTGCTCCTCCTTTAACCAACATATGGACTAACTTTCACTAGAGCCTCACTTCTGCACTGCACGGCACAGCTCGCGCTCCGCCGCTGCTCCTCTCCTCTGTGCTCGCGCCGAGTCCGCAGCTCGCGCAGCTTCTGCCTTCTCGGCGGCTCGTGCGAGTGAGTGAGTGAGAGAGTGAGAGTGTGAGAGTGTGAGTGTGCGTGTTTTCTTTCTCGATGTTCTACTTCTCATGATCTCATCACATATATGACCGCAGCAGTCCGGCCACATTTGGAATTAGATCTCCTCTCAGAGCTCCAGAGAAGATGGACCTTATGGGCTTTTACTTCCTTCAGCTAATGTTCTCAGGTAAGCGACTTGCGGACTTGTGTTGTAAGAGCGAGTGTGAGCGCGTCTCTGGAGATGAAGGGAGTTTAGCAGATAGAGGAAGACTATTACAGCTGTTTTCAGCAGCAGGTGAAGTTGAGTAGTCCGGACGTTTGGATGTGATGGAGCTGAATGGAGAAGCTGGATGAGAGTTTTTACTGACCCAGTCGGCGCCTGTGCCGGTTCATCAGCGTCTCTGGAGCGCGCACTGCGTGTGATGAAGTACTGGGGTTCATGTCCACCTGAGCTGGCCGTGGGGAGAGCAAGGCTGCCCCGAGGCTGCCGACACTGAACAACAAGTTTCATTAAGCTGTAATCTCGCTCTAGTTATGAAGCGCTGGAATTAAACAGTGATTTGAATCAGTCGATTAGGTGTGAAGTGCCCTAAAGCAGCGGAGATTCTGTGTGATTAGAGCTGTGATTAGAAGGTAAAGCCTTGATTGGATTATAGCTTTACAGTTTTCCATTACCAGAGGGTCATAAACACACGAACCGTGCTGGATCTGCAGCTGGGGGTGGCTGATATATCGTCTATATAGGTATACCTTGATATCAACATGCTTTGATGTTGCTTTTCGTTAGTAGTGATACTTTTAGGGCTATGTTTAATAGATAATGAGAATTATATTTATGACATGCCTCAAAATTATACCCTACAATGTGCCCAGTTAAACAGCAGCATCCCTTAGTTTCCAGTTGGGTTGGTTTTAGCATTTCAGTTTTTCATTCACTTTAATAGGAACCCAGACTATAAAGACTTACATGGCTTGAAACAGTGTAAATGTCTAAATGTCTATACCATTAAATATGCCAGGCAGTGCTGAGTGATTTGGGAAGAATATCTAACTGTCATTTTTCTGATCAGTGTTGCGACTGTGAACTGAAGTCCAGGCCTGTTATTTAGTTAGTAAGACCAGAGCATCCCCTTTTTCAGTTAGCTGTGGTTGTGATGTCTCAACGTATAGTTGTTTGGATGCCTCTGGTTGGCCTAATTCATCTACAGGCAGTTTACAAGCTCTGATATTATGTTAAGGCTCCTCATATAAGACAGAGTTTTTTGATTTCCATATAAAATTGATTACTCTTTCAGCCCTAATGCCAGGGGCTGTCAACCTTTTCCGCCCAAAGGCCCAACAGATAATAACTACATGGCATAGCGGCCCACCAGAAAACTAATATCAGCTTTTATATAAAGAGTTTCCTTTTTTTCTTTTCTTAAGTGCTGACACTGAAAACCTGAGAATTGGGGCCTGAAAAAAATAATATTGTCTATATCGGTCCAGTCACAGAAATCAAAAATTGCAGTTATGCAAAAAATATGTTTAAAAAATGTGTTTGCAGTGATGTTAAAAAAGAAAAAGAAGTCTCAAAATGAAGATGTTTAATTAGTCTGCTGCTACTGCAACATTTTATTTGTGCATGCATACATTAATATACATATATTTATATTAATATACTTATATACTAATATGGTTATATATGGCGTTTTTGGCCCACTACAAACTACTGCCTCCACCTGAGTACAGGCCCATGGCCCACTAGAGGGTGCTTTATGGCCCACTGGTGGTCCATGGCCCACAGGGTTGAGAAACCCTGAAATGTGATATATAAACCAAACATAGATGCTTGGTTTAGTAACAAAAACAAAATTTTCCGAAGAAATGATGTCTTATTGATATCTAGCTGATGTATTTCTTACTTTGAGATTGTTGTAAGCTTATTATTGTAAGATTATGTACCTAATTTATATATGTTTTTACTTGTTTTAGGTGATTTTAATAAGTCAAATGATCTCACTACACAAATAATTTGGCCTGTTTCAAGCATATATGATCTACCAGTATAGTCAGATAATTTGTTTTATTAAAATCACTTAAACAGGTAAAACATCTAGAAATAAGGTAAACAATCTTCTAATAAGCCTACAACAATCTCAAAATGAGAAATACATCAACTAGATTTCAATAAGATTTGTTTTTTATAGTGTAATAATGAATGTGCCTTTATCTCAGCATGACAATTTAAGATGTATCAACTAGATATCAATAATCTGTTCTATGGTAGTATATATATAAGACAAGCTAAAAAGCTTTTGCCCTAGCTAAGCTAGAAAGACTGAATGATGTATTAGAGTTAAATGAGATATTTAGCTAGCTGTTTCTTGAACAGCAGATGAGAGAGAGAGAGAGAGAGAGCAACCATTTGATGCAGTAACACAAATGGCAGCCTAAAAGGATTTTGCCTATTTTTAATAATATATAAAGTATTTTGCTTTATACAGCATATTTAAATGGTACTGGACATGCACACCATATTGGGGGGCCTATATGTCTTAACAGTCAGGGTTCCCTTTAATCACGGTACCCATAGCCTCTGCCAGCTACTGTCATTTGGTGGGAGCTTCTGATTGGTTTTAGGGAACAGACTAAAAAATCTATAACAGTTAATTAAATTGTACTTCATTAGGTTCACCTCCTTGTAGCTAAAATCATTGCCCATTTTACCAGCTCCACTTACCATATAGGAGCACTTTGTAGTTCTACAATTACAGACCATAGTCCATCTGTTTCTCTGCATGCTTTGTTAGACCCCTTTCACCCTGTTCTTCAATGGTCAGGACCCCCACAGGACCACCACAGAGCAGGTATTATGTGGGTGGTGGATCATTCTCAGTACTGCAGTGACACTGACGTGGTGGTGGTGTGTTAGTGTGTGTTGTGCTGGTGTGAGAGGATCAGACACAGCAGTTCTGCTGGAGTTTTTAAGCACCTCAGTGTCACTGCTGGACTGCTGGAGAATAGTCCACCAACCACAACTGTCCATACATCTAGCAGTGTCCTATAGGCAGCGTCCTGTGACCACTGATAAAGGATTAGAGGATGACCAACACAATCTGTGCAGCAGTAGATGAGCCTCTGACTTTACATCTACACATATCAGCACAACACACACAAACACACCACCACCAACTCAGTGTCACTGCAGTGCTGAGAATAATCCACCACCCACATAATACCTGCTCTGTGGAGGTCCTGTGGGGGTCCTGACCATTGAGGAACAGGGTAACAAAGTATGCAGACAAACAGATGGACAGCAGCCTGTAATTGTAGAGCTACAAAGTGCACATATACAGTAAATAGAGTTGATAAAATGAATCATGAGTGTAGATACAAGAAGTGTTTGTTCAGTGTATATTTGACTAGATTTAAGATCTTTTCACTTTTCAGACATTTGTATCAATATCGTTAGGCTCTGTGTGCAGCTGATGGTCTGAAGTGTTATGCAGTTTGTGCCCAAACCTGCATGGCTGTGTGGTTTTTTGAGCTTATTAGATATTTCATTTGATGAATGTTTCTGTTTGATTTGAATTTCAATTAGACTCTCAGATAGCTTGAAGCCTATGCTTTTGGGTCTGGCTGTGTATGTGAGAGAGAGTTAGTATGTGTGTGTCGGGGGGTGGGGGGTGCATAGTGGAACAGCGAACATATATGTAGCCTATATATGTCTGAGTACAGTATAGTAAAGCCTCCTGAGGCAGCAACAATGTAACTGAAATGTGATAGTTATAGGACTTATATTTGAGCCATGGCCAGAGTCCAGCACTCCTGGAAAATGTAATCAATCAGTCAATCAGTCAGTCAATGGACAAACAAATAAACCAATAAGTACTGTGCTGTGTTAATGAATTACTCATATGCATCATTCGAAACTCCTTGTAAAGGACCATTCAATGCTTGTTCCAGCAGGGGGTATGTAAACGTAGAGTCACAGGTAAAATCCTGGTCATTTGGAAACTGAACTACTGTGAGGTCAAAAGAACTGGAATAGTTGATGTGCACGACACTTAGCAGGCCTGTCAAAAAGCTATACTGAATCTCAGGAAGTTCCACTTTCCATTAATTTATCTCAACAGAATCAGCCACTTTACCAAACATTTCTCCTGGAATTATTGCCAAACCGTTCAGTTTGCTTTCAGGAACTAAAGGGTGGGAAAAATAAAACCGTAACAATAGCCAAAGAACCGGAAGGTATAACAGAGCAATGCTTTGAAGGCTTTTTTTCCCCAATGGAGCTGTGTTTGCCTTTCTTACACAGCGTTCATGCAGCTGGTTTTCTCACTGGTAACACCCATATGCATAATTGTGTAGCGTTCATTCAGCGCCAGACTGAATCTCTAGAGTGGAACCGAAAACAGAGAATGTACAATATTCAGGATGTGCTTTACCAGGCGAAGAAAATGAGTACAAGAAATAAAAAGCATGCTAACACCATCCACTCTGAGGGCAATAACCAAAAGGTTTACAACATATGGACTGGAGGCAAACATGCTCAGATGAGAATGCCATGCCAGGAATGGACTGGAGCAAGACTGGTACAACCTATAGGACTATAGGTTACAATCTGCAGACTTTTACTCAAAATCAAACCTTTGATTCCTCACTCCATACCACCAGGCTTAATGGAAAGCTTAAGGCCAGAGCAGACTGATCCAGCATTCTCCAACAACCACCCACAAGCCAAAATGTTGGGTTGCTGTGCCATGTAGAATGTTCTCTCCCATTCACACTGGTTTGTTTAGGTTTGTCCGTTTTTATTCTGAAGGGGTTTAAACTCAACTACCAAGAACAAAGTTCTTCCTGAGAGCAACTAAACCAAGAGTGTGGAGTTGCCAGGTGCCAGTTCTATGGTGAGATGAGATCACCTATCCATGTACATGTTAAGAATCACTTGAGTAAGGGCTAAGCTGAATGGCTATGTACATTCATCATCAAAAAATAGTTTCACAAATAGTTACACCCAGAAGAAACCAATCAACAGGAATGAAACTTGGTGGGTAGGTCTGACTTCGTGAGACATGCAAATGATTTAAGTTTCATGCTTGGCTGTGCATGTGATGTAAGCAAGGACAGGCCTTATCGCTGTTCTGGCTGACCCAACAGCCGCGATTGTGGACATTCAGTGAGGAGTGATGCCCTCCATGAGTCATCCTGTTATGGCCAGCTGTTAGACACATGATTACATGCACATAGACCACAATGACGACTGCCCTTAACACCACATCAACGTCAACAAAGACCTCCACCCCTACCGCAAAATCTGCAGGAACTGTGTGAGAATATTCAAGCTGTATGGGATGGATTATCACAGGACACCATTAGGAACCTCTACAGCTCCATGATGGGACATCTAGCATGATGCGTTAGAAAACATGGCAGCCCAGCGCCATACTGAGAGACAGTTTTTCTGTATGTGTAGCTCAATAAATCAGTCTAAATATCATAATTTATTGTTCCTGGTAACCTTTATCTTCCTTCGAAATAACGTTGCAATCCTAAACTTCCTTTTGGGCCTAACTACGTTTTTGACAATGAGTGTATTAGTCTGCTGTACTCACCATGAACACCGACAGTGTTAGAGACTTTCTGTAATGCTGTATTTCTTTTGCTTTTGTCCTTGTAAGATTTGAAATGTACAAAATGGGGAACCCAGACACGGCAGTTATTAACTTTCCTTCCATGTCCTCCAGGCGGAACCATGTAGGCACTTGGAATGTCACTTTTGGCTGTTTGGTCAGCCTTGGGCAGCTGCTGAGTGTAATTTGCATAAAGTTGAAGCCAACTTTTCTCACTCTGTCATGGATCATGTTTGCCCTGCTCGCTTTCTCATAATCCCAGCAACCCGATTGGCTCGTTTTCTTGAAGAGCAGGACTTTTTCTGTAGACAGACGGCATGTTCAGTGTTATGAGCATTCCCATTCAGACTTTAACCAGTGACCAGTCTCTTTATTTATAATGTCGCTGCTACTACCTCTTAGAAAGGAATGGGGCGAAATTTGGGATGACGAATTTGTGTGCAGTGGACACGTATCATTAGGAATGCCTAAAAATTCTAGAAGGATTCCATATGAAGTAGTTCAAGGTCCCTCTTTGTTCTCCAGCCTTAAATAGTGTACATATAGACTCAGCGTAATTATCCTTGCAAGAGGATGCTGCAGGAAGTATTAACCACAGCAATGCCAATAATTGTGAATCATGTAATATATCTCAGTAATGGACTATTTGTTTTCCACAAATAGTCCAGCTTTTTCCCCTTGTTTTCATCAATAATGTAAATAATTCAGGACCTGAGTGTATATATGCACTTTCGAAAGGGTTCTTGTGATATCCTTGGATGTTCCAGTGCCCTGTAATTGTACCCAAGAGTAATGCAGGTCTCTTAGTTGTGATGATTTCTAAGAATCTCTAGGTGAGTTTTTCATTCATACATAGCTGCTGGAAATTGTGTCTGTCCCCTTCAAAATTCTTGAAAATGTCCTATAATCACATTGGCTATGTATGTAAAATATTTATTCTGCCAGTATTCATATATAATAACAATTATTAGCCATTTGCAATTGTACACTGATGCATTTTTAACTAGTCCTCATAGCTTCTTCCAACGGCCCAGGGTGGTCTTTGCTTGATTGACTTTGGTCTGTGGTACATGAATTTAAAGTCATACAGCTGTTTCTTATAGTATATTATATGTAGCAAAGATTACTCTTCCTTGGTTTTCATTGTTGTCCTTTTGTCAGGTGCATTCTATCAGTACCCCTTTGAGGGAACAGTTTGACCCTGTGCCTTCTCTTCTGCTCACTCAGTGACCAGAGAAGGCACGACATCATCAGCTCAACTCATCAGTAAACAGGCTGAAGGAAACAAAAAGGAGATTGAAAAATATTGTAAACTCTTAGGATTAACCAAGATTGAGAGGCTGGATTAGAGGTAATGCTAACCTCATATAGGATTTAATTCAGTTTGTCTTCAGGTAATTCCCTTGTCACCAACAGAGGCAGGCACTTCCTCTGCGATTAGCTGAGGCACAAGTCGATTTGTGCTCGAAGAACCTGTGAAGTAGAAACTCTATCAATGTCCATTAGCCGAAAAGGATGACTGACACATGTTAATTCTGACCTTGTTATTTCATTATCGTTATTGACATGACAGCTACACCAGTATTGATTGCTTCCTTTCAGGTTCTAGCAGCTTGTCCAATTTTTGTGCAGCATACATAACACTGTTATTGATAGTGTCGGTGACACGGGCGGAATCACCCTTGTAAGACAAATAGGAAAGTGCGAGGTGCTGCTGTAGGGGAATTGCATTCACTTAAGGGAAGAAAACAATGGGGAAAATAGTTGGCAGGAACTTCAAATGCTGTACTGAGATGGCGCATTGAGAGATTTGCATATTATTTAAAAACATCTACTGTATAATATACCCTATATTCAGCGCATAGCTGTATTATCTCTTTACATGTACTGCCTATAGTGTCATAATGCTGTGCTTCTATGAATTTACTATTCATTTGTGCCGTATACCTCAAAAAACATGTCTGACTATGTTAACAAGTATGGGTTCCCTAAGACCGGGCTGTTCAATGTGTCTTCTATACTAGCATAGTGTGGTACTGCATTTCAGTTCTTGCCACATATAGCAACATACAATCTGCAAAGCAACAAAGCGATTTAGCAATATGCAGTTGAATGCAAAAGTTTGAACACCTTGGGGCCAAAGCACATGTGTTGTTAATGTTGTAAGTGAAAATAAGTTATAATACATATAAATACACTTAATTTGGAACAATAAGAACTTGTTAAATGATAAAATGAGGAAATATGTTTTTAACTGTTGACGGAAGGAGCATGTGAATGCTCATTAGCAATGTGTTCCAGATCTTTGGTGCATAAACATAGAAAACTGCCTCCTTTTTAGGTTTCGTATGTGAATATGGAGAAAGCCAGTGCTAGATGTTCTTAGAACAAATCATTAGAATATAATTTATCAGGCACCCCAAATTGTATGAAGGTGCTAAACCATTAATATGTATAAAACCTAGTCGTTTTTTTCTCCAACATGTTAAAATAAGCAAATAAACAGTATTTGTGTATTAAAATGTGAAGGTGTGTTCTCTATAGAGGATGTTTGATACTTTTACTTACTTTCATAGATAAACTATCAATCAACTATAATGACCATAATTTCTTGTGGCATGTAGTTTGAGTTCAGCTTTTTAGGTATGTTTTATGCACTTCACTAATAGCAGCCAGAACCCCTGAATGTTCACTGCAATGCCATTCACTAAGTGCATGTGATTGTTTTGTAAAAGGTGTAAAGGTCCTAAACATCAAATAAATAAGAAGTGTGTGCTTTTGTCTAGGTAACATACATTATACTATGTGAAGATACATTTTGTGTACTTTTAAGAGACAAATTGTGCTATTTCAGGATAGTAAGATATTCTTTTAACTAAAGATCTTCACTTGAACTCTGCTACATTGATAAACAGTGTATGCAAACACCCCCACTCAAAAAACAGAATTTCTAAAAACATCCACTTTGGAGAAAAAAAAACAGGAAAAGAATTTTTCAGAACAGAACATATAAAATGTGCCATAACTTTTAATCTGGCCAGCTTTTATGTTTTATGTTAGGTTATATTCAACAAATAAACAATAACTGTGCGTTACAATGTGCAGATGTGTGTTCTCTCTACGGGATGTGTTCACTTTATCGTCACTTAGAAAATCAACAGCACATGTCGTTTGACCAGGGGCGCCCAAGATTTTGAACATGACAGTAACCTTGTCATAAACAGGGCAGATGTCATGTGCTGTCATAAGCTGTCGCAACAGATTTCGTTCAGTGATAAACAGTGTCATGTTACCATTTCCAGGAATTGTAATGACAGGTCTAATAATGTTGGATGCCACTTTTATTAGGTTACCTAATTAGCCGTAATGACTTTAACCATTATGACATCTGTCATGAGAACCAAGGGTAATGGTAACATGTCACTGTTGTATCACTGACATGATCTATAATGGCAACTCATACTAGATATACAATATACTGTACTATACTAGGCTTACTGTACAGTGGCTGTTTTATTCGAAACCTTCTATGCATCCATGAAGATTGTGCTGCAGTATGGTCTACATTTGAGTTTGACTTGGCTAATACTGTATTTCCACAGTGGTTCACCACAAGTTGTGTGCTAGAGAGTTCCCAGCCAGAAAATACAGCCAATGCATTGATTTTATCTGCTTGACAAATGTGTAGCAGAGTTCTCTGTGACAGACCTGCTAAGTTGCGTGCTATAGAACCAAATGAATTCACGTACAGTAGGCTCTTCTTGTTTTTTTTTTGTTTTTATTTTTAATTATTTGGCAACCCGCTACAGTTCATCACAGTCAGACCATGGCCATTTCATCCGAAGGTGCAAGTCCTAACTTTAAGCTTAAAGTGAACATGTTGAATATTAATGATCCACTTTACATGGATAAAACATGATGCCTGGTGGCATTGAATCCAGGGACCTTTTTCAATTTTTAAAAAGCGTGATAACAACACGGGGACTAGGTGATATATGTGCATGGAAAGAAGAGAATAAACCTTAAGGGGTGAAAATTAAGTGGCTGCAAAAAAAAAAAAAACAATGTTCTCACAGTAATAAAATGTCAGCCTCTGATTGTTGATAGCTCGTACAGCACAAGTGAAAACAGTCATCTGAGGATTGGCTGATTAAAAACACACCTGGAAATCAAAGTAAGATCAGCGAGAGTAAGAAGCAGCGTCCTTTACAAGAACAACGTAATGGCATTCTTGTCCTCACGTTTTACACAAAGTGGAGCGTGATCCATATCACTAGTTGGGAGTGATAAGCGGAGAGAGAGGGGGAGACAATGTTATCAGTAAATATTTTGGCAGTTTCTGAAAAGGATGTGTCATGGATCTCATCTGAAACAGAGATCGCTCATAATGAAGGGCTTATCAGAGACGGCATGCTCATGTAATGGGCAAAGGCTTTACTGTTGAGAGAATATATCACCTAGGCTCGATAATGGGGATATTACTTATATGGATCAGAGCCTATATGACTTCTAGCCAGTTCCCCACAGAGTATACCGTCATTCTTTTGTTACTTTGAGTGGGATCAAGTTATCATGTTTCATATTTCTATTAGATTTTTTTTTTTTTTGTCCACGATTTCACAGTAGTCTCACTTAGCAATTCCGATTCCTGACTGAAATAGTTCTCTTTTAAAAAACTGTTCTTGTCTTGCGCTATCTGCTTCTGATTTAGAACCAAAGGCTCCGAGCAGCGGGAGGTACTTTTAGGCTTATTAGATTCCGACCATATTGTTTGCACTGACAGAGCGGGGGTATTAAATCTATAGAGACCCCAATGCGTAGTAATGTGTGCTACCTGGCTCTCTGTTCTGTTCTCCTGCCATATTCAGGGCCTTTAGAATTGTCCTCATGTTTAATTATAGATGCCTTAAACCGTGCAGTTGAGCGGGCTCTTTGCCATTCATCTAATGTCAGTCAGTTTGATGGCTTTGACCTTTCATCCTGACATTATTCAATACTGCACACAATCATCTGCCTACAATATTAAACCATAATAGCTCCAAACAGTACATAATGTAAGGAGTTAGATGGAGTCACAGTTGAGAAGTCTAAGGTTCCTCGGTCAGGATTAATCTTGGTGACAGGTCATTTAAAATGGTCGCTGAGCAGCGGGCTGGAAATTACCCCTACAGACCGAAACCGGCGCTGGCGGAAGCCGAGGCATTTGGTTCGGGATGAAAGCCTGGGCCTCTTTCCCACCAGTCCTGTTAAGAAATGCAGGGGATTGCTTCAGGGTTCGAGGACTACGGTGTCCTCCAAGGGCCAAACAGAGGCTCATTAGTTGAGCGACTGTTGACAGTTACCCAAGAACTGTGTGTGTGTGTATGTGTGCTCAGGAGAGAACGAGAGAGAGAGAGAGAGAGAGAGGGGGAAATAGGAAATAGAGTTGGTTTCTGCTGCTGGATAGGCGCAGTGCCTCTGTGACCCAACTTCAAATAGAGGGCTTTAGCTGTTCTGCAGAGCAAGTGCCAGTTTAACAAGAACAAACAGCCATGTCTGGCAGCACGGAGCTGGAATCTTTGTCAGCATGGCGAACAGTGGGAGGCTTATGTATTTCTTCAAGATCCTCCATGGGATGTTTGGCCTTATGCTGTGCTTTACGCTTTGTTTCAAGCATTCCGTCCAAGGATTTCATTTCTTTTTTTCTCCAGGTGAGCACAGGAAGAGATTTTAGGGTTTATATACTCTGTAGTTTTATCCTGAACAGGGCTGTAACTATTGGATATGCTAGTAATCAAGTAATCTTTCAGATTACCTTGCTAAGTCATTCCGTTATTATATTAGGCCAAGCGTTAAAAGTGGACCAAAAAAGTACCACTTTATTTGGATGGTCAACTATAGATGCTTTTTACATGTTCATTCTTTAACTAACGGCCAACTAAAAGTCTATTAAAAATGACTGAACTTGAAACCGAGTATGAGAATTAAATTAAATCTATTGCTAAACCTAAAACTAAACCTAACCCCTAAACCTAAGGCAAAACCTATATCTACTCCTAAACATAAACCTAACTGTAATGTTGTTGATAATCAACTAAGTATCACTAGCAAGTCTGTAAATAATATAAATATCTGTATATCATCTAAAAGGGACCACCTGAATAAAGTGTGACCTAAAAAGATTAGTTAGCAGTCTTAGTTAACAGTAGGCCTGTGTATTAGCAGTAACCTGCAATACCATATGTAAAATAATACAGTATTCAATATACTGCGATACTGTGAGCAAGGTAATCTAATTTTAGGAGCACAGCATAAAAATATCATATGTATAGGTTTGCTAATGCTAGTGTGTGCTTTTATCAGTGTGTCCTTATGCTGCTTGTTTGAATAAAAGAGTGTAATGGCTGAAGATGGATTACAGTGCTGCTGTCTAGTAAACCCCTAAACCACTGTCTGCCACCAATCTATTTTGCATGTGAACAATTATTAAGAAATCAAAACTGTGTTTTTAGGGAATCGATACAGTCTCCCAAGCATAACATTACAGTACTGAAGTGTTACGATATTTTCATAGCATCATGAAAGTGGAAAAAACTGTTAGAATTTATTTTTTTTGTCCAAGATAAAAGGACTACTGCAGATGGCTAAAGTCCATATAGGAAAGTATGTCCTCTCAGCAGCCGTTATCAAATTTGATGGAAATAACCATTCATAATAAAATACTGTGCAGGAAAAATGTGTGTATCCATTTGGCTCTATTTCTTGTGAAAGCAGAGAAAGAATAAGAGACTTTTAAACAGTATAAATATCATTGGCTGTTAGCTAGTAAAGGTTTCTTATATCTAGTTCATTCATCTTACATTTCTCATTTTGAGATCGTTGGAGGCTTATTATAAGTTTATAGGTTTATTTAACTTATTTTTAAACTATATCTAGTTATTTTAAGTGTTTCAGTAAGACAGATTATCTGACTAGACTGGTAGATAATTTGTCTTATTTAAAGAAATATGATTGAAACAAGCCAAATTATCTGTAAGTATAGCCAAATAATTTGGTTTATTGAAATGTGTTTTTCTGATATGACTTGTATGCATTATTTCAACACAGCAGCTGCTGTTTACATTGTGTGAACATTGCATGATGAATGGAGCCACAGAAATAGCCCAAACTTGCTTGGAAAAAAAGCCTGATTCCATTGATGTACATTCAAATTAAATTGGGTTTTTGCTCTCTCCTGTAAAGTTGCCATTTAGGAGGAACTTGTTTTTCTTTTGGACAGTGACGATATACATGTCTACATTTTTTTTTTTCTTTTTTTTTCAATCAATGAACTGAATTCATTTATCGTGACAGCCTTTACCCTGAACTGTGATAAGGGTGAACTTTACCTGTGGTGAACCCTCCTCCCATGAGGCGTAACAGCAGAAGGCAGGGTCTCTCTGTCTGTCACGCAGCAGCACTGTGTAGGCCCTTTTACCACAAAGCATCCTGGGGGAAATAATCCCTTAAATTAGGTGTCAGGCTTTGGTCATTTTCTCAACAAGAAGCAGTCGATTTTTCTGTTAGAGGCACTCGGGGGGTCACTCCTCACCTCGGCCACCTTTCCTCAGCCCTCTGTCAGTCGACTCTAGCTGACTTTTTGCCTTTTCCGCTCCTCTTATGAAGAGGTGTTGTTTCCCAGAACCCTCATGAGATGACTTCTTGCTCTGCTCTGCCTTGCATGCTGGAGCAGACCCTCAGTTCGATTCCCACCTAGCCCCCTCTCCATCCACCTCCATGAGCAGATGTATTTTTCAACCAATCACTACTAGACTGGACAGCTGCGACTGACGGCAAGCATTTTTATTTCTCTCTATTTATTTACAAGTGCTAGAGACACATGCCAAAGGAAGTGTGTGTAGGGACACAAACTCCATCAGTGAGCAGAGAGAGAGAGACCCACACACACACACACACACACACACACACACACAGAAAGTAAAGTAATAGAAAACACTGAGTGGATGTCACTGGTAAAGCAGTGATGGATGCAGCTGTCTGATTTCATTGTGGTCACGGCGCAACGTTTATGACAGCCAGGATGAATGAGCTCCTCACCCAGAACAGGTATTATATCTGCGCTATGCATGTATTATTTCCCATATTCTTTATTTCTTTATTATCACTCACTTTCGCAAACATAAATGTGGGCTCAGTATCTGCGGCATTTAATTACGGAAGGGCCACTCCGATGTTTGCCGACATTCACAGGGAGGTAAATTACTCTGCACTTGCAGAGCAGGAATAAAACCCAGCTTTATCAGCTGCAGCAGGCCACGGCATACGGCCACAGACAAGCAGAGGCATAAACGCTGAGAGTTCTGTTGCTTCTTCCGCTTTATGGATGGGCTTTTAATGAATCACATCAATAAAATCAATGCTGCCCTGTGATACAGTCTGCCTGGAAGTGCCTCGCTCCCACTGATTCTCATCAGTAAGACGAGGACGCGTGACTATAGAAATCTGATAGTGCTCATCACCGATTCACCAAGCTCCATCGTGACAGGTGTGCAAAGGGGGAAAAAAGGGACAAGACTCGTTGAAGCCTCTTTTTAACCTCAAAGACACTTTCGTCTTCAGTCCTCCCCCCTCCCCTGTTCTTTTTTCTTGTCTTTTCTTTTCTTTTGAAAGCGCCGCATCATGATGCAATTTGGGAAAGAGAAGAGACACTGGAGCTTGATTCGGCGTCCAGCTAAAACATTCTAAGCAGGCTAGCAGAGCTGGAGAAAGGCTACATTCCAGGAAAGGAAACAAACCATTAGTGGGGCAGCAGACAGGAACCGGCTGGAGGGCACCTGCCTCACAGAGATGCTGCGGATTTACAGCTGCTGCTCCGATGCAGAAAGGCTGCCACCTCTGCTCTCCAGCCTGTGATTAATTACAGCAAGCAGAGAAGTACTTGCTAATGCCATACGCATGCGTGATTTTTCTATTCCCAACTCTTCAGTGTTAGTGCATCTGTTTTGTTCTGTTTCTTTACCTTGCATGTGTTCTAGAAGACTTTCTGAAACAAATAGACATCAGTTTGTATCTCCCAGAGGAAAACTGCATTGCTCAAATGTTGTGTAGTTGCTCACTTAATGGGGATTCTCCTAAAAGTCCCCAGGATTGGACAAAAGTTAATGTGACACCCAGGCCAGATGAATGAAAGATGAGCTAAGTTGACGATGATCACCAGTATCTTGACAAATCTGAGTGCAATGTATGACCAAGGGCGCCAGATCACGGGTAATGGGGAAACTGCTTAACCAGGGCCATGCCTGGATGTGGGGTCGCTCCAAAAGCCTCGAAAATAAATTTATTTTGTTTCTATTTTTGCTAATTACTTTCTGTTATTCTAGAAATAAATAATATGATATGTTCTGTTTTTTTTGCCTCTGCTTCATTTATCTGCTTGTGCACCTCCCTCCTTAAAGGAGAAAGACCAGCACCTCGTCCTTTTCTGATGCAGCTGAAGACATGAGCCATGGTGAGCCCACCAAAGAAGGCAGCTAATAGGTGCTCCAAAAACCTATTATTCATTTGTTTAGAAGTTTCAAATTACAGTGCATATACTTATAGTATATATATATATATTTATACACACATCAGTCATAACATTAAAACCACCTCTACACTCTACACTCACTGTCCATTTTATCAGCTCCACTTACCATATAGGAGCACCTTGTAGTTCTACAATTACAGTCTGTAGTTCATCTGTTTCTCTGTATACTTTGTTATCCCCCTTTTGCCCCGTTCTTTAATGGTCAGGACCCCCACAGGACCACCACAGAGCAGGTATTATGTGGGTGGTGGATCATTCTCAGCACTGCAGTGACACTGATGTGGTGGTGGTGTGTTAGTGTGTGTTGTGCTGGTGTGAGTGGATCAGACACAGCAGTGCTGCTATAGTGTTTAAACACTGTGTCCACTCTATTAGACACGCCTACCTTGCAGGTCCACCTTGTAGACGTACAGCCAGAGACGATAGCTCAACTGCTGCTGTAGAGTTTGTGTTTGTCACCTTATAGTCCTTCACAGGATGCTGCCCACAGGTCGCTGTTGGCTGGCTAGTTGTGGTTGGTGGACTATTCTCAGTCCAGCAGTGACACTGAGGTGTTTAAACACTCCAGCAGCACTGCTGTATCTGATCCACTCACTCCAGCACAACACACACTAACACATCACCACCACGTCAGTGTCACTGCAGGGCTGAGGTACTATTAATTTTTTTTTCTCTTTTGAATTTCCCTGTAATTGCAACAATTATCTCAAAGTTTAAGTTTGATCCTTTTTTGGAACTACGTGAGATTAAAGATTCACTGCTCAAATGCTCGCTGCTCAAACTCGGCTAAATAATCCAAAATCTCAATCTCAGTCAATGTATCAAATTCATTTTATTTTGAGATTGTTGTAAGTGATTGTTTAAGTGATTTTAGTGAGCCAAATGTTCTCACTATACTGGCAGATAATTCACTTATTTTAAGAAACAAGTTGAAACAAGACAAATGATCTGCTAATATAGTAAAAAATTGGCTTACTAAAATCACCTAAAACAATGAACTGCCTGGAAACAAAGCTAAATAACCTTACAATTAGATCATAACAATCTCAAAATGAGAATTTTAAGATAAATCAACTATCAACTAACATTTTACTTGCCAAGATTTCATTTTCTGCAGTGTGCATCTATCACTGGCAGATATATTTGTTTCTTTTAAGTATCTAGTGAGATAATTTAACTCTGCAAAATGGCTTAAAGCAAGCAAACATGCATATAAATAAATGTAATTATATTAAAATAACCTAACAGCAATCTCAACATGTTGTTAGATGTTAGATATAATGACCATATACTTCCAGTTTTGCAGTGAACACACTGCGTACCTTATCAGCTGTTAGCTGTTTTCCCCTTAAATGCATACAAACCGACCCCATAAAGAAATACAACATAACCATCTTTTCTTTTCTTGGTATTTTGGGAGGGAATCTGGGCACACTACTGTCCCAGGGGCTCAAGATTTGGTGCTACGTCTCTGTGTATGACTTTATGGAGATCTCTACTAGAACTCAAGAGTAGCCAGTGAGATTGTCTGAGCAGCAGGCGACTTTAGCAGAAGTCTCATTTATCATTCCATCTGATCTCTAGAAGAAATTACAGGTATTTTAAGCAGATATCTTTCTTTACTTTCCTTTCTATGGCCAGTCACTAAGGTTATGATGTTAAAGTGATAGCATTACTAATGTGGCTAATACGTAATGGAAGCCTTTACTTGCTTTACTGAATTATTATGAAACCTGCATGCCTAACGCTGCATTTACATTACAGAGGAGCAAAGCATTTTTTCTTTTGCATCTTATTTATTTCTATGGAGACAGGCAGCAGTTGTGTGCAGGGGACTGTGGGAGCAGCAGAGGAGCAAGCAGGCGTAAAGTCGAGAACTTTACCCAAAGGACATGCAAATACTGGCAGGAGCTGGCCATCCTGATTGCTGAAGTATGGTGTTTTGGATATTCAAGCTTCTGGCAGAATTCAGATGACTGAGAACAAGCTAGCAGGAGATTGTTACACTGGTTGACATTAAAAGCAATATCAGGCCTGCACACAATTAATCTAGAACAAACAAGGCCTTTTTATTGCTTTATTATATCTGCGTATTTGCATTTATATCTATGTGCATTTCATATTTTAATATAGTTGATGTTTTCAAAGCTTTTATTTGCCAATTCCAGTTATTAAAACTGTACTGGTCCTGACTGAATTTGACTTACTGGTTCTGCCATCGGACATTTCAGACTAATTACTTAAAATACAGGCATCTACTCGGACGCCCATAGAAACCTTTTTCTCTAAATTAGAGCTTGTACTTTTTTTTTCAAATAAATAAACATTATAATAATAATTATACATTTTCATGGTTGTCCTTAGGAAGTACCACCTGACATGGTAGACTGAACCATTCGTGAAAGGGCTACTGACTTATTATTGCACCCTAAAGCTCAGCTGGGGTCTTCTTTATGATGTAACTGTCCCTTCTTTCACAAAACCAGGTCAAAATAAAAGTCCTTTATTTTTTGTAGTTAGACCGCCTGACATTTGAGGATGTAAGAACTTGCAGACAAAAATTGAGTACCTTTAAAGTGACCTTGTTTTTCAACATTTTTTTTTTTATTTTAACGTTTACAAGCATAAAATAATGCCAGACTATTTTATTTAGATTGTCATACAGCTAAATTACTATGTTTGATAGTTTTCTTAATTAGTATATATGGTTGGACGGTGGTGCCAAGTGCCATTTTTAGACATTTGGAAGCAAAAAGAAACTTGAATTTTATGGTGCACTAAAATGTTGATAATGATAATTTGATTTGTCCTGTAGTAAATACCTTTTGGGGAAATATTTGGACACAAAAATGCACATCATATCAGTGACCCATGTTCTTTTACTTCATAAATGCTCTTTAGTGACACACTCCCAAAGTGGCCAACAGTTAACAAGAGAGGTGAGGGTCCAGTGGTTAACCTCTTTCTGCAGCCTTCCTACTGGTCATTCCGCAGGTAGAATAAAATCAGCTGAAATATGTTTCACGAACGTAACGCTGTTATCAGATTAACTAGGACCCTGTTGGCTCTGTGTACTGTGACTCAGTGTTGAGCTGCTCGCAGGCAATGAGGGGTGAAATGGGAGGGGTGAGAAACACCTGCTGTGAAAACAATTCACACCTCTTCACAGCCGTGCAGAGATAAAACGAGCAGTGCAACCGCAGCTGTATTCATAATGTATGCTGTATACATGTATGTAATACATGTTGACTTACTTGTGCACCTATGAACGTGAAATTGCAGTTCGCTTCTGGCTTTGTAAATCATACACATCTCCATTTGTGTGTAGTGCAACAGCTGAAGGTCCTTCAGAAACCAGGCAGAGATTCTATGGCTGCTGTGAAAAGGGGTTAAGTATGTGAAATAGTCTTGCTGATGTGGTTTCTACGGTGGCCGAGAAAGCCCAACGCACTGCAAGTTAAAAACGCGCTGCAAAGTCTCAAAACACAAGCATCAAAATGACACGACTTGCACAACATTAGCCAAACGCGCTGCAAGATCTGAAAACACAAGCATCAAAATGACACGACTTGCACAACATTAACCAAACGCGCTGCAAGATCTGAAAACACAAGCATCAAAATGAGACCGCTTGCAAACCATTAACCGAACGCGCTGCAAAGTCTCAAACGCCAGCAAACACTGAAAAAACATGCAGAAAGCCTCAAAACACAACGGAAGTGTTTCCGAGGGACACTGAAAGTGGACGGACCCGGACCTGGACGTAGAGCCGAGACAGCCCCAGTTCCAGCAAAAGTAAGTTTTATCTGTTTATTAATGAATATTCAGTCGGGTTATTGGCCAGGTTCTTGAGTTTATATTTCGTTCCACCTTAAACAATGCACACCGAGTGACTGAAAGAAAAGTGGGTCCGTCCACTTTCAGTGTCCCTCGGAAACACTTCCGTTGTGTTTTGAGGCTTTCTGCATGTGTTTTGGAAGTTGCATGTGTTTTCAGTGTTTGCTGCGCGTTTGAGACTTTGCAGCGCGTTCGGTTAATGGTTTGCAAGCGGTCTCATTTTGATGCTTGTGTTTTCAGATCTTGCAGCGCGTTTGGCTAATGTTGTGCAAGTCATGTCATTTTGATGCTTGTGTTTTGAGACTTTGCAGCGCGTTTTTAACTTGCAGTGCGTTGGGCTTTCTCGGCCACGGTAGGTTTCTGACATTATATGTCACATTGTTATCTATAAAACCGGACAAAAGTACATTGCACAGGTAAAAACGGTTGCAGCAGCAATCATGAAGTCTTTTGGCTGTTCTTTTGCCCGTTTCTATAGATAACCGTATGTCATACAGTGTCAGAAACCTCATAAGCAAGTCAATAACAAACGTATCATTCCTGCACAGGCCTCTTGAAAATGTCTCATTTCGTCCTCCGTTCTCCACTTCGGTGGACTAGACACAGGTCCTCGGTGGGTCTTAATTCATCCCGAGTTCTGCAGACTTAACGCAAAGTGCTATCACATTATATTAGTGACAGATCGTATAGCTGGCAGATTAAGGGATCTGCATCTGTCATTGGTTGGAGCCCTAACTCTCGCACTTCTCTTGGCTTGTTAGAGCCAAATGAACTGGATGGAGAGAATGTCAGTAAGCATTTGACAGCTCCCTGTGAAGAGCTCTTAAACAGCGAAGGCCCAGTGCCAAGGACCTGCCTCTGGAGAGTGATCACTCCATATTAGGCCCGTTTACTCTCCCTCTCACCCACAGTCAAGGGGAATTAGCCCAGGTCTTAAGTTAAGCAGTCCAATGAAACCATGGTGAACCCCAGCAGTGCTGACCTTTTCGCTAATGAACTTTCACGCGATCGCTAACGGTGCACACCACAGAGATGATAACGACAGCAGTCACGACTATAAGACGAACGTTACGTGGATTGTTTTCAAGTAGTTTCGTTCCTCGGGGAGGAACAATAATCTGGAAAAAAGTGAGAATTTTTGATGTGTCAGTTGCAACATACGAGTAAACCCAAATACGTCTGAGAGCTAGTGATGCCTGCTAATCCTCTGCCATTGCTGTAAGGCAGCTGTGTGAAGGAAGGCAGGAGCCAGCAGCAGTCAAATGTTCTGAAAGCACGGCTGAGACGGTTTAAGACTTTATCTCAAACTCCACACACATAGTGGCAGAGGAATGATGCCAGCACCATATGTTTTCCAAACATCTAGAGAGGCTGGTGGAAGCTAGCGCGTTCAAGCGAGTAAGCCGCAGCTGCTAGCTGATACCTGCCTGTGCAGGGATGCAGATGCATGGACTTTTTCCCCATTATTTGCAGTGCTTACAGTGCAGTACAAGCCCAGTATGGTCAAGGGGGTCAATGTGCGGCAAGTGGCTGCCTATTAAGTTGGGATAGGCATGCATGCCCATGATTGTTCTTTGCCATTGCACAAAAAAAGGAAAGGAAGAAAGAGAAAAAGACAAACAGGTCAAGAGAAAAGATACTTTTTATGTACCGGTAATCTACCAATATGGCAAGGCCAGTTTACTAAATAAGATTTCTTGAAATAAGAAAAAAAGTGGTTTCATAATAATAATCTAAAATTTGCTAGCACACCATCATTGTGCATTTTTGTCATTGTGCATTGTGTCATCTCCATTTTTGTCTGTGTTTATTTTACTATACCATTTGTGCATGGAGGTTGTTTGTGGTATTGTGTAACTTTGTGTCATTTTTCCATTTGCATTATGCAATTACATGATGGATGGACCAACAGCAATCCTCCAGAATAACTTGTATTAAAGCATTTCTACACTGACTTACATTAGAAATTAAGAACCTTTTCCTCTTCTCCTGTAAAATTAGTATTTTAGAGACATGACATGATGATGATATTTCTTATTTTAAGTATTTCCCTAAAACCTCCGTTGGAATAAAATTTTTTGAAATTAGAATATTTGAATAGGTTTTAAACTCAATATCTACTCAATTTAAGTAAACATAAATGTCCTGTAAACACACTTAAATCAACACTGTAATAAATAAATACATTATTACTTGTGAGCCACACAGTTGATAAATGTAAACATGAAAAAAAAACATAAACAAATAATTGAGCTGTTCATGTGGTGACACTGCAAGTAATGAAATCTTAACCAGGCAGAAAACTGTAAAAATGAACAGTAGTGCATTTATTTTAAGATAGACTGATTAGACTAGATTTGTATGTATGAGGTTTATCAGCCAGCTTAAAAGGTTTTGAAGCTCTTCCTTGTGAAAGAAAACATTTCAAGACGATGTTCTAGCTTATCTTGTATGGTGACCAATAGATACTATGTGGTGGGCGCCCACATACGATCAGGTGAGCACCAGGTATTATGTGGTGAACACCAAATGCTATCTGTGTGCTTTGATAATATCTGGTGCTCACCAGATTTGTACTTAAAGCACGCACCACATCCCTTCCAGAGATTTCTGTCCACTTAAGAAAGTTGTCTTGAAATGTATTCCTTCTGAATGAATAAATGGGAAATAGGAAAAAGATAAAATGGGATGGTTTAACGTTCCCTTAAATGCATGTGCTTGAGGTGATCTTGTACCTGGTTGTTTTGTTGATTTAAGCCAGGGATAGAATACTTTGGATGTAGTGATGCCTGAACACACTGTCCTAAATGTATTCATTAATGTATTCTGTTATAGTACATAAAGAGTAAGCTGAGTAAGCTGTCATGCATTTAGAATACTTTTAGAACACATATTAATAAGACACATGGGAAAATCTCTGCTGTTGTGATTTTAATTCAATTCACACTTTTCTTCACCATGATTGTCTATGTGCCTGTGTCTGCCCTGTGATGGGCTGGCAGCCTGTCCAGGGTGTTTTCATGCCTTCGGCCCAGTGCGCACTGGGATAAGCTCCAGCAACCATGCTTGCCCCCCTCCGCATGACCCAGAAGGATTTAGATGATGAGTAAATGAATGTATGTTCCTTAGTTTTCGTCCTGTAATTCTTCTGTTAATAAGTTTAATGAAAAAGTTACAAAGTTCTCAACATTATTTTGGCTCTGATCGTCTGGTTTGGTCCACTGCTGCTCTCATAATCCCACTACTGTGAAATAAGCACACAAGTCCCACAAACCATATCCCATTATAAAGTGGTTAAGTGATGTTCAGTTAATGGCATGTATGTAACTTGCCATGAAACACCTGCATGTGTCCGGTAGGAGACTGTTCAGTCCAGTCATCCCTCTAAAGGCTTTAGCTGGCCCCTTTTTACAGAGCCCACGGAGCGGATACTTAATTTGTCGTATTCCCAACACGTATCCTATTGCATCCTATCCATGGATTCATGATGACTTTGGAATTATACCCGTATTGGCAGGTTACTGATATTTAGATTTGACACTTCTGACACATGCAAATGATTCAAGTTTCATGCTCGGCCAGGCATAATGCCATACATCTCAGCATGGAGTTGTAGAGGTTCCTAATGGTGTCCTCTGATAATCCATCCCATGCAGCTTGAATATTCTCACACAGTTCCTGCAGATTTCCGGTAGGGGTGGAGGTGGAGTGACACCAGGCCTTCTAGACATGTGACACATGACAATAAACAATTCATCTTGGTCCTGACCATGGTGCCTCCACACACGGATTAGAAAAAGCGGAACTCGTCACTGAAGATGACCCGCTGCCATTCTGAGTCGCTCCCTGACAGTCTGGCACGACACCATTAGAGTCTTTGGTGATGTTTACGTGGTGTTAAGGGCAGTCGTTGTAACAGTCTGTGTGCAGGTAGTCCTGCGTCACGCAGCCATCTGCCAATGGTGCTGGCACTAAACCTACCCACCAAGTTTCATTCCTGTTGGTTGATGCAGATATTCTTTTAAGGATGAGTTCACACATCACCGAATATCGGTATCGGCCCACAATTCCCATATCAGTGCACCCCTACCTGTTTAAGTTAATGAATGCTAAGATGAGTGCAGATCTCCATATATTTGAGTAACCACTCCCTTCTCCATGCCTAAACAGCCTTTAGAATGAGTTCCCCACCCCCCTTTTTTTCTGTGTTTGGAGTCTTTCCGAGCAGCGCAGCCATCCTTCTCCTAAAAGGTGACAAACTGTTTCTATTAGGGCCTGTCTCTCCCGAAGACTCCGATTCTTAAATAAAGGGCAAGAGCTAGAGGTGACATGAGAGCTGGCGGGGAAGAGCACAGACAGCGGGTCATATTTTATTTGGCTGCTACTGGGTGGTGAGCGCAGGAGGATGATAACGCCGTTCCGGGGTGCATCGCCTGCCTTTCTCCCTCATACGCCCACCATTTATCCAACAATGGATTTTGCCATTAAGCAGGAGATGAGGAACAAAAATTCCCATTAACAATATAAGGCAATGGCAGCTCATTTACCAATGGCATTTGAGCACAGCTATAAGCACCTAGAAATTAATTACTATATAGGCTACCAGACATGCTTAAATATGCTTTAGAGCGATCTGATGTAGGACTTTACCCTTTGCTGAATAATAAAGGGTACTCTGGTTACCGTTTACTCTGAGTACCATTCCTAGATAAACATGGTGGTATTTGAAAGTAAACAGTCGCTAACGAACCAAAAACCTGCCCTAGCAATTAATTCCTTATTACTCTGTTATAACTAAGATTTAATATCCGATAACTAATACGATTTATTTAATGGCTATTATGAAGTGGCTATGGGGGGGAATCATGAAATGGTCACACACTGTGATATTGTCACGACACTTCATCCATGGTATAATTTCTTTGGGATTTTAAAGATATACATTGATATACTAAATAAACTACACTAGCTACAGCAGTTGCCATAAGCTAGAAGTATAAACAATTAGAAATAGCTAAATGACTAAAATGCGTATTGCAATTTAATTTATTATCTTTACATTTTTTCCAAAACTCTTAGATCGGATATGGAGGATGTTCTCATACATATCGCACCTAATATCCTCTCATGTTTATAGACGGTTAATGAAATAGCCTCAGACGTGGCCCCCTTTTATAGATGGTTAACACCTGGGTAGGATGTCAGTTACCTGGCAATTAGCTCAAGTGACTGACCTATTTACATTCATTAAATCAACAGTTTGCCACTATAACCATTACAATGTTTTGGCCTTGATATCAAATTCAATATTTGTAATGTAGCAAGTTAATGTTATTGGTATCCAAAAAAACCCCTCCAATTTTCATTGATTTTTGATGCCATGATCATGGCATCAAAAAGCCTAATAATAATAATGATAATAATAATAATGATAATAATAATAATGATAATAATAATAATAATAATAGGCTTTTTTAAAATAATAACATTTTTCGTTGTCAAATTCATTTTGGTAACACTTCTGATGAACCCTGTATTCATTTTGCTTGATCAGTGCATATATTCATATTGCTGTACTTTATAATGTAAGGTTCATAAGAGCATCGTAAGCATGAATGTTGCAATATGTTAACTATGGTTTTAAACAAGCTTAAAGCTAGTCTTTAAATAATCCTGAATTTAGCAGATCAAAATATTCATATTGTATATACTGTGTTATCAGATAGACAACCTTGCTTCACACACAGCCTAAAAAAGACCACTTATAATAGACTGAAAACTGGTAATGGCCTGGCATAAGACTCTGTAGTGTTAGGTTGCAGTTAGGTTATTATACTGTAACTGCCTAGATGACATTATACAAGTTTAATGCCAGGTATTATAAAGTCTTATGTATGTTATATAACACATGATAAATGCATTTATAGTGCATTATGTATCCAGGGTTCATAGGAGGGGTTATCAGAACTGGGTGGTGTTTTTTTATATTTCTTGTTGTTAGCCAAGCAGTCCTTTTTACAAACACTTGATTAGTCAGAATGCAGATCCCTAGTGTGTATACTCTTATTGGTATGGCTGTGTCTGTATGATCTTGTTAGTACAGCAGATAAGTGGGCCTCTGTATATACTGTATAAACAGTTTCTTTCCATGTTGTGTACCACCATGCTAAGTCATATTGATTATTTCTTATCCCATCCCTCGAAAGCTCTCTGTATGATACGTAGTTATGAGACAAGTATTAAAATCTGGATTTGCCAAGGGGTTTTGAAGGTTTACGGGGGTTAACTTGACCTGTGTTGTCCAGCACATCACACACAAACACGTCTACATACCCTTCTACTACTGCTATAATAATATCTATCATCCACTGTGCTCTTCAGACATGGTTCAGCACAGGGCAGATTGTTCTTCACAAACAACACACTTTATTGTACAGCATTTTGAAGTAGTCATGTTTTGTACTGAATGCAGTCATGTTTGCACTGTTACTGAGAGACATCAAAGTGCTTTACTGTCGCGATTTCTCTAGTAATCCAAATTACCTAAATTTGTTATAATTATGGCTGTTAAATAATTCAAACAATTAATCATGGTAATCATTCTTTGTATATAATTGTGATTAACCACATTTGTTTATTATGATCTAATTGACCCTAAAAAAATGTCTTCCTATTAAGGAAGTAGTGCATTAACTATATGCTATGTTTTGTCACAGCTTTCAATAATTCGGTAACATACAGGGTTCCCATGAACTGAACATGAAACTCACACGAATGCAGGTTGAGGAATTTCTAAATTTTATCACCCAAGTACAGTAAGAACATGAGTGGCTAGATGTTAGACTGTTGGACTGTGGCATTTGTTAGCTTCCCTCCACTTGCACTGTCCATCATAGCCGCATCAGTAATGCGTGCCTTTGCAATGTTTTGTTTGGAAATGATACTTCAAGCTCAGTGTGCTCCAGTGATATATACATTCATAGCATAGCAGCAGTAGCTGGAAATATCTTAAGCTTTATCAAAACAGCCATAATGGAACTTCTAAAAGCTGTATTGCAAAGAGAGAGGACCACTGACTCTGCGTCAGACATAGCAATAGCATGCCATCATCTGGGCTTCCGGGTGGAAATTCTTTTAAATTCTATTTAAAATTCTTCTGCTGCTCTGTCTTAGGACTTGTTTACACTTGGCTGGTTTGGTTCAGTTTTAATGAACCTTGGTGCGCACCAAGTTAGCAGACCGAGACCCTCTGAAGACACTCTGTCATTGCTGGTGTGCTTCCAAACAAGCTGCAGATTGTTTGAAGTATGAAAGCAAAACGGACCTAAGACGTTCAAATGGGCCAAACACGGAATAAGCTATTGTTTCCCTACTGCATACCCTGTTTAGTATAGACATGTTCATTATCTCTTCATGAACTGTCAATTTGTAATTGGTGGTTGGTTGTGGCTCAGTGGATAAGACCACTATCCAGCAGGGAGCTACCATACCATCTGGAAGATGGGGGTTCGATTCCCAGGCTGGAGTTGTAGAGGTTCCTAATGGTGTCCTGTGATAATCCATCCCATGCAGCTTGAATATTCTCACACAGTTCCTGCAGATTGTGCGGTAGGGGTGGAGGTGGAGTGACACTAGGCCTTCTGGACAACAAACCATTCATCTCAACGCTGACCACAATGTCTCCACACACAGATTTGTTGGTTGCCTCCACCAAGACAAAAGCTCATCACTAAAGATGACCTGCTGCCATTCTGAGTCACTCCATGACAGTCTGGCACGACACCATTGCAGTCTATGGTGACGTTGACATGGTGTTAAGGGCAGTCACTGTAACAGTATGCGTGCATGTTGTCCTCTGTCTTGCAGCCATTTGTCAATGGTGTTGGCACTAACAGGATGAGGGCATCACTGCTTGCTGAACATCCCCAACGTGGCTGTTGGGTCAGTCAGGTACAGAGATACGGTCTGTCCTGGCTTATGTCATATGCGCAGCTGAGTGTGAAGCTTGAATCATTCACATGTCTTACAATGTCAAACCAAGTTTCATTCCTGTCAGTTGATTTCTTCTGGGTGCAACTATTGTGTGACTATTCTTTGTGTCTACGAGTGTATATAACAGATTTAACAGGCTGAGGCAATTTAGGACTAAGAACATTTTGAAATGTTTAAAAAACATTTTAAACAGGTGATGCAGTCATGCTTGGCTGTACAGGCTAAAAGGGCATCCAGAAAAGGCCTAGACCTTTATGAGCGAGGATGGCTTGAGGCTCTTCACTTTGCAAAAAGTGAAAAAAAAAAAAAAAAGAAATCCACCAGTATTCAAAACAACATTCATCAGCAAGCAAATCGCAAGGATTTTAGGTATTTCACCCTCTACAGTGCATAATAACATTAAAATATTCTGAGAATCTGGAGAAATCTCCACCTGTCCATCTTTAAGGCTGAAAACCACAAACGAATACCCCTGACCTTCGGCCCCTCAGATGACACCACATTAAAAGCTGATATGTTTCTGTGGCGAATATCACCAAGTGGCCTTGAGAATACTTTTGACAAACCAGAAGTCATATGTCAATAACATCCAGAAATACTGCCAACTTCTCCAGCCTCGTCTGAAATGGACTGATGGACAGTGGAAACATATATTGACAAGTTTACCCTTTACATCATTTATAGAAATAATGGAAGTCGTGTTTTCTGGGCTAACAAAAAAGAACCATCCAGGCTGTTACCATCTTAGAGTTTAAAAGTTAGAGTATCTCATGGTATTAGACTCTATTATTGGGCACCATTAATGCGAAACCTTGATCTCCACCTCCATTTCTGTCATTTTTCAGTTTTCAAAAATGCTTGTTGCTATTTACATTGAGAGTAAATTTCAAGAGGAATGGACCCAACAATGGCCCTGATTTACTAGGAAATGATTTTACTACATTGAAAGTGAGTTTTTTCCATCTCATGTAAAGTTCATCACAGTGATGATGCGATTTTTTTTCTGATATCATATGAGATGCTGCCTTCCAGATGCCATCTTTTTCAGGAGCATCCATGCTTATTTCAACATTACAACACCAAGTGACATATTGCATGTGTTACAACAGCATCTCAGTATAATCAGAGAGTGCGGGTGCCAGGCTGGCCCACCTACTCAAAATATGTGTCCTATTAAGCTCAAAATACAACAACAA
The DNA here is from genome assembly GCA_034552555.1 of Semaprochilodus insignis. Taxonomy (NCBI): domain Eukaryota; kingdom Metazoa; phylum Chordata; class Actinopteri; order Characiformes; family Prochilodontidae; genus Semaprochilodus; species Semaprochilodus insignis. The sequence goes on from CM067474.1 coordinate 58,334,288, forward strand.
AGGCCCTGTATGATTGTGCTGCTGAAAACTTGTATAACAGAGAGATGACAAAAAATAAAGCCTTCGAAACTGGATCAGTTTGTGTATTCAGTCACGATTACTAGATGTTGTTAAAACAAAAGTTGATGTAACACAGTCCTAAACATGCTCCCGTCCCAACTTATTTGGAAAGTGTTGCAGGCATCAAATTGGAATGAGCATATTTGTATTGCTTTTTCTATTGCTTTATATTCAATACAAATTAAATTAAATGTGCTATTCACTACTTTCTGTTTTATGGACATTTTCACAACTTTTTAGAAATTGTTTTTTTTTTCATATGTTAAACTTAAATTAAAATTGTGCCCAAAAATCCCCAGAAAAATGCCAAACTTCTGTGTTTTCTCTGTGAAGGATGCGCTACTAAATTTTTGCATTCTAAAAGCCAAGAGCTAAAACTGATGTCTTATCAGTTTCTATTTTAGTTTGCACCAAGGGAACTGAGCTGCAGAAATAAAGATTCCTTTATATGGACTTTTTGGAGTCTTTGAGAGGCTATGCATGGTTTGTTATGGTACAGTGAAATTCATTATTTGGCCTTTTTAAAAACACTGGTGCTTCAGTCGATAATTAATGGCTGCACCAAAAACAATTACATCAGCATTTAAGTCTACTATTCATCTTTGATAATGTGATGTCTCAATGCTCTTGTCTCTTTTATTTTGATTGATAGATTAATAGTGTGAAATGCCAAAGATTTTTTGTTTGTGTCACAAACTTCCATTTGGGGCTAACATATGAATAGGAATAGATTTCACATTTCAGTTATCTTTTATTATTGTTGCTCAATCAATAATAAGCCCTTAGCAATCTGAGTTGTATTCTGAGTGCCCACTGAATTGGCTTCTCTGTCAGAAAACACGATAGCATGGAGAGTGCTCCAATTACACATGCTCATCCATTTTACGGCCAACAGTCTCCCTACAGGTGTCCATACTACTGTCCACACTGCTCTGACAGCTGATTTATTAGGTTTGATAGGGTTATTTGACAGAATAATCAGTGTATTACTTGATAGTACCAATAGTTAACTTCCACACTCTATTAAGGGCACATTTACATTTGATTTTGAAATGCTTAGTAATAATGTACACAACACAAGCTATTTATAGAGCCTATAGAGTAGCTACTTAGCGAAGAAAAAAAAAAAAAAGTTCTGGCCTCTTTTTATACAGTGCAGTAGCCGTGAGTCACTGTACAGGAGGCCACCTGACTGCATCCCAGCATGGAAAAATTGCGTGGTATTTTCACATATGCTCAGCTTTCAGCAGATTTACACGGCTATAATCATGACAAGGCCGGCTGCCGCCGCACCTTTTCATCATGTGAAAAATGACATGTCCTTGACAGGCTTCATGAAGGAGGTGAGAAAGAGAGAGCATGAAATTAGTCTGGAATAAAGCTTTACAATGGCTGTGCACAGGGTTAAATCAATCAAAGATTAAAAGAGAGCAGGCATACACCATAACTGAAGAATATTAATTGGATGTCTTTGTGCTATTAAGACTTCTAGAGAGATTACAGACCTGTCCAAATACAGTTTTCATCAATAACAAAAAGTTTGATGTAATTTGATATTATTTTGAATTATTTCTCACTCATAACTCACTGAAACAAGCACGGAAAGGGGAAAGTGCAAATTCAAGACTTTCAACTGATACCACATTTGTGGTTGTACGAAGAAGAGGAGAGGAGGTGTTTTATGATCTGAATCTGATGAGAAGTTACTGTTGTGTGGCAGTGTTGTTTTGTGACATTGAATCTCCTTTACATCAAAACACTAAGACAAAGTTCAATACAAAGTGCCAGTAAAGCCTCATTTATCACCAGTTTTAAAAATGTTATTGCTTTTTATTATTGCTTTTTTTCATGAAAGCCATCCCTAAGACACTGGTGTTTCCACACATGGGCACAGCTGAACTTTTAAACTTACTGGTAATGTGATTTTCTACATTAATATCATATGTATCACACAGATAAGATTATTCTGAAAAATCAGCTGTTCAGCTGTGGTGGGTGAGCACAGTCAGGGGAAAGGGCACTGTGTGCGGTTTAGTCAGGCAGATATCATGGAAGTTTTGATGTTATTTTGAAGTCGCCACCTATGAACTCTGATCTAAAAAGGTTTCTTTCTGGAAAGAATCAATGTCATGTTCAAACATTGCTGCTGTGGTAAACAAAATGTTCCAAAGTTGATGCATTTTGCCAGCAGTACATTTTCCCCCCGAATGCCACTGTATACAAGAGTCGAAATACAAATGGGCATTCTGTGTCCAGCATTCAAGAAGGCAGCATGGAGGCATCCTGCCTGGACTCTACACCCAGGCAGTACTATATTTCAATTATCTTGTAATTCAGAGAATGTCATAACATTTATTTAAAGTAACATTGAAAAATATGCACGGGATGAAATGGATCAACTCTGGAATGTTATTGTTAATCACAGAGCGTGACATTAATGATTGTTTGAAAAACACTATACATTTTTACCATAGAAGATGCTGCTTAAACCTGCCTAAGCCTGGAGAGCCTAATATGGGCAAGATGCCGACTGCAGAATGACCATATTGAAGGTCTGTGTACAAAACGGTGACTCTAGTATGATGTACATTTTAGGACATCCTCAGATCACATGGGCAAGTTTTGGACATCAGACTAAATTCAGGTCTGTTACACCTCAGCTCTCGTACAACTGGGGATCAGTCAAAATGGCTTCACATAGAATTTTGTTCTGTCTTGCTACATTAATTACAGTTTTATGGCCAAATGAAATATGATCATGTACTACAAACACAAGCTTTATTAGACAGTTTGTATTCGAGACGTGCATCTCCATCTTTATACATTGCAAACAATCTGCTACATTAAAGACATATGAAGCAACTGCTAATGAGGTACAATACGATTCACCTTTATTGTGTTGCAGTGTGATTTATTATGATTCGATTCAGCACAACAAAAGAATATAATGCTGTGCAATTCATCATGGTACAGACAGTCCAATGATATTTCTTTGACTCTTCTCAAGCAGACCATAAATCTGTTCCACATGAATAAAATACATGACATTGTCTTTCAATTTACTCCGTTTTGGCAAGAACTGAGTTGATGTAATCTATTTTTTTCATGTGGAATCAATATGTACATTTGAATCAAGTAAAATCAAATCAGTTTTCAGTGAATGCAATTACCTGTACATAATTAAACTGATTATTATTAATGTAATATTAAAAGTTACAGTAAGTGAAGACATATGTTTCCTCTGATACATGAAAGTAGTCAAGTGTTTCAATGTGCAGTGCAGCAAAGGGAAACATCTCTGTAAAGAAACTGCTAATGCAGTACAACATGATTCACCTCTACTGTGATGCAGTGTGATTTAACACGATTAGAGCCAGCACAACTAAAGAATATAATGCTATGCAATTCACTACGGTACATATACTTTGGTTCTTTTTAAGCAGACAGCAAATCATAAATGAACTAAAAAGCATAAATTAATTTTTACTTCCCAAAATGTGTTTTTTTTAGTTCCACAGCTATATAAGCATCTCTTTTATGCTATAACTTTTCGACTTCTAAAACACACATGCCCCTTTCACAAATCCTTTAGTGTAAAAAAGTCTAAAAATAAAAGACAACATAGAACACTTTGTGTATGACACTGATGCTGGACATCTTGACAATTAAGTGAGGTGATAGAACAAGTAGAGCTGTTAGCCAGAGGGGCCTGAAAAAAGTTGCAATACTTTGCTGACCGGTCTTCTTGCTAGGGCTACTGCTGGAGCTAACCAGAGCTAAATCCTGGATTGGGGGGTCGGAGGGGTTAAGGCAAAGAGTTCCGTCCTCAAACCATTTTTCCACATACTGCCTTTATGTGAATTGGGGAACCTTACCATTCTTAGTGAGCATACATTCTTTCATTTTACATAGATTAAAATATTTTACAAAGATTTAAGTCCCTGAAATCAGCCCCCGGCAGGATGGAATGTAAATGTGATTAATTGCCAAAAAATATTATGAAATATGCAATTAATGGTATAGCTAAACACCTTTAAAACCCTTTGTCTTCTGTGGGTTTGAAAGTGAAGTCCTAATGTACTGGAGTATTTTCCCCACCATGTACGCATTAGAAAAGACTGAAACAGGACGATGAACATGTCATACATGTGCAAGCTGTGTAGTGTGTGCAGTTAATAGGATGTGCCATGAGCATGTGCAGGTACACACTGAGCCATTTCCTGAGAGATACCAGCTGGAGTCAAAGTTCAGCATTTACATGCTTTGGCACTCGCTATGCACCGAAAAAAGCCTGTTTCCCAGCATACATTTGCACACATGTGTAAAGAATGACTTTACAGTGACCTTCGTCAGTCGGTTCAGGGCAGATCATAGAACGATGCTGCACAGGGTGAGGGCGTAATGAGAGAGCACTCGGAAGCATGGCTGCACTGCCAGCGTTATTCATTTATCTGTCATCTTTTTCAGCACAAAACAAACCCCTGCTCTTTCTCTGACGTGACGCTACTCTGCAATTAGCCAGGCATTTTGAATGAGTGTTTTCAGATGTCTTACCGCAACCTTCACAAAACGCAACCCAGAGTGTTTTAGTCCATTTGTCTCATAATAAAAACCTTTTAGACCTTGATTACAGCCCTAGAAATAATGAGACTCGCAGCTCTTAATTGTTTGTCCCTAGAATAAGGGGGGGTCACCATTGAGTACAGCTTGAAAGTTGACGCATGAAAAGTTGTCAGTCAAGGCCAGCTGCCTTTCCAAAGTGAGCAGCCTGCCACGTGTATGTGAGTTGCAAGTGTAGGTGATGTCCCTCGCTAACTCCCTGCCATGTGTTTACAGTGAGGCTCCACTACTTCAAAGGGCAGAGAAGTGCAGATTCAGCTGAAACTAATGGGCTGCTTCTTTCATTCCCTTATGTAGATGTAAAAGAACTCAGACATCGGAATATTATTACAGGCAATGAAGGCTGCATTCTTTGGCACTATTTGTATTTGTACATAATGATACTCTCCGAGAATAAATGATCCTTTAAATTCCGCTAATAAAGTTTTTTCTCCCAACGGCTCATTAGACAGAATAATATGAACCCGCCACCTGTCTCCGGTTGTTTGCAGGTGGCATCCGCCGTGTTCCCTTTTTTCAATAAGCACCCATGAATACATGCATATGAGAGAACTCCCATAGTCCTTCTTATATGATTGATCTTATACGACCTCTGTATGACTTTGGGTGGACTAGTGGAAGTCTGTTGCTTTCTGGATGTCTCTTAAATGTACATTTTATTCTAACAACATTGATAAAAGTGCTCTGACTTTCGATTCCACGTGAATAAAAAATACACTCATCGTCAAAAGAATAGTTGCACAAATAGTTGCACCCAGAAGGAATGAAACTTGGTGGGTGGGTTTGACATTGTGAGACATGTGAAATGATTCAAGTTTCATGCCTGACCGTGCATGCGAGGTAAGCAAGGACGGGCTGTACCTGACTGACCCAACAGCCACGGTTGTGAACATTCAGCGAGCAGTGATGCCCTCCATGAGTCATCCTGTTAGTGCCAGCACCATTGGCAGACGGCTGCATGACGCAAGACTACATGCACACAGACCATTACAACAGCTGCCCTTAACACCACGTCACCAAAGACTGCAGTGGTGTTGTGCCAGATTGTCATGGAGTGACTCAGAATGGCAGCTGGTCATCTTCAGTGACGAGTTTATGGAGTCTATGGAGGCACCGTGGTCAGCACCAAGATAAATGGTTTGTTGTCACGCGTCACATGTCCAGAAGACCTGGTGTCACTCCACCTCCACCTCTACCTCAAAACCTGCAGGAACTGTATGAGAATAGTGCATGGGATGGATTATCACAGGACACCATTAGGAACCTCTACAACTCCATGCTGAGACGTCTGGCATGTTGTGTTAGCCAACATGGTGGCCCGATGCCATACTGAGAGACACAACTTCTGCATGTGTAGCTTTATAAATATTGCTATAATTTTTACATCATTTATTGTTCCTGGTAACCTTTATCTTCCTTCGGAATAGCATTGCAATCCCACAATTCCTTCTGGGTGCAACTATTCTTTTGACAATGACTACACATTTAATTTTTTTGGCAAGAACTGAGTTGATGTAAGTTAGTTTTTTTTCTTGTGGAATCTATGTGCATAATTGAATCAAGTAGAATCAACACACAGTTTTCAGTGAATGCAATTACATGTATGTAGTTGAACTGATTATCATTAATGTATTATTAAAGGCATAAGTGAAGGCATATGTTTCCTCTGATACATGGTCAAGTGTTTCAATGTGCAGTGCAGCAAAGGAAAACACCCCTGTAATGCTAAGCTTTGTGCTTTTGCTGGTTAAACTGCTCCCAATAGTCTCGATCATGTGAGGGTATTTCATTCCCTTTCCCATCCCGCTGGATGTAGTAGTTAGAGTAGTGCTTCAACTACAATGGCCCTTTTGGGCAATTCCGTTATGGAAGTTTAGTTAATTTTTTTCCCCTCTGTCCTTCATTTTCCCTCCTTTCTCTTTCACTTTCTTTAAGTGCCCCACAATCACTTCAAACACACACACATTTTTCACACTTCTCTTTCTCTCTCTAACACAGTGTTTAGAAATGATTACAAATTATTTTCTTTTTCCATTATTCTCTGTGTATTAAGTCCAGTATTATAAGCTTATTTTAATACTTTGACCTGGTGATGCTCTAGGCACTGATTGTACAAGTACCCACCAAAGAGATAGTGCTGTCTCTTCCTTAAATCTCCCTCTCTCTCTCTGTCTGTCAGCCACAGGCTATTGGATATCGCTTTAATTAATTGCAAGCTTAGCTATACTAGGCTTGGGAGATCAAGAAGAGTTGGAGTATGGATGCTGAATAGAAGACAGCTCGCTCTTATACTGAGTATTACTTTTGGTTTTGCTTATGAAATTTGAGAGAGTGATTTAAAGAAGTTTACTAAACTACTATGCCCCCCCATATTAATGTGCTTGTTTATGTCAGAGCATAATAGAATTAGCATCTGGCTCAGGGTGGCTGCAGCTGTAGGAAATAACCTCATTCTGAAGCTTTTAAAGCGCATTCTTTCATTACTGTCTGTGTCTTTGGCCGCAGCCTCGTTGCTCCTCTGGTTTCTGATGGCTGCTTGACCTTTCACTGGGGACTAATGCAAAAAGTCATGATAAACCCTGAGGAATGCATGTAATCGAAGCGCAGCAAATCGCTGTGCTGTCCCGGGAGAGGCTCTGTGACGGATAACGCTCCCTAAAACATCCCTGTGCCCTCCGCCGGATGACTTTCTAGGAGCTGGGATTGGTTTGTTTTCTCGTCCGTTCTCCTGTTTGGCAGTCTATTTACGTCCCTATAATTTGTTCCAATTTGGTTCTTTTCCCCCCGTCGGCCGTCAACCCGCCACAGAATCCCACTGTAGATCAGTGAGAGAGATAAATGGAAGGGGAATATGTATTTGCAGCTGAGTATTTGGAGCAGGATGAACTTGAGGTGGCACAATATTCATTTTTCATTTCCAGTACCGGTACTGATAACAGTACTGATGCACATGTCCAAAAGCTGGTAGACACCTGCTGCTCTGATGCTTCTTTCGAAATCAATGTTATTTACAGTGACTTTCTTCCCCTTTGCTGCAGTAACAATCTGTACTCAACTGGGAAAGGTTTAAACAAGTTTTTGGAACATTGCTATGAGAATTTGATTGCACGCATACACAATCGAAAGCCTAATTTCAGCAATGGGTGCACCTTAGTAGGAGTGTCACAAGGTGCATTATTCCCTTGTATTACACCTTTGCAAAACAGGTACTTTAAAGTGCACTCATCACTGTCACAGTGCACACATTAGAAATGGTGTCTGGAAACTTTTGGACAAGGTACAGTTCTGGCTGGTGCCACTTGAGTACTAAACGTGGTGTATCCTAAATATCGGCTGATCCAGTCTCAGACTTGTTTTTGTAGCTTTTGAGACTGTCCATATGACCAGCTCCAAAAAAAAAAAAAAAGGTCCATTTCCATATGGGTCTGTTTCTTTGCATGTTACTAGCCCCCTGTTACCCTGTTCTTCAATGGTCAGGACCCATACAGGACCCCACAGAGCATGTATTTTGTGGGAGGTGGATCATTCTCAGTACTGCACTGACACTGATGCGTTAGTGTGTGTTGTGCTGGTGTGAGAGGATCAGATACAGCAGTGCTGCTGGCGTGTTTAAACACCTCAGTGTCACTGCTGGACTGAGAATAGTCCACCAACCACAACTATCCAGCCAACAGCGACCTGAGGGCAGAGTCCTATGACCACTGATGAAGGACTAGAGGATGACCAACACAAACTCTGCAGTAGCAGATGAGCTATCATCACTGACTTTACATCTACAAGGTGGACCAGCAAGGTAGGAGTGTCTAATAGAGTGGACAGCGAGAGGACAGTGCTGTGACTGATCCTCTAACACCAGCTCAACATCAAATTTTCTGTTTAGTAGAATTTGCTGTTACAAAAATACCATGAATCGCTGTTTAATTAGCAAGATTTTATTCAAATATGAAGCATTGTGGATGTCAGTTTCTTTATAAGTTCATTCTCAATGCTGATTTCTCAGGCCCATGAAACCACTTGCAGCTCTGTTTATCATGCAAAATATCTTCATTTTGAAACTTATGAAATCAGAAATCAGTTTAATCATACTCTCGTTTTATAAACATATCTTCAGAATTTGGTTATACACTCATCATCAAAAGAATAGTTGCACAAATAGTTGCACCTAGAAGGAATCATCTGACAGGAATGAAACTTGGTGGGTAGGTTTGATATTGTGAGACATGCAAATGATTCAGGTTTCACACCCGGATGTACATGTGATGTAAGCAAGGACGGGCCTTATCCCTGTACCTGACTGACCCAACAGCCACAATTGTGAACATTCAGCTAGCAGTGATGCCCTCCATGAGTCATCCTGTTAGTGCCAGCGCCTTTGACAGACGGCTGCACCATGCAGGACTATATGCACGCAGACCGCTGCGATGGCTGCCCTTAACACCACGTCAACATCGCCAAAGTCTGCAATGGTGTCGTGGCACTGTCATGGAGTGACTCAGAATGGCAGTGGGTCATCTTCAGTGACGAGTCCCACTTTTGTCTTGGTGGAGACGACCAACGAATCTGTATGTGGAGGCACCGTGGTCAGAGCAGAGATGAACGGTTAGTTGTAACGTGTCACACGTCCAGAAGGCCTGGTGTCACTGCACCTTCACGCCTACTGCAAAATCTGCAGGAACTGTGTGAGAATATTCAAGCTGCATGGGATGGATTATCACAGGACACCATTAGGAACCTCTACACCTCCATGTAGAGACATCTGGCATGTTACATTAGCAAACATGGCGGCCTGACGCCATACTGAGAGACAGTATTTCTGTGTGTGTAGCTCAATAAATATTGCCCATATTAGTCTTACACTGACACTTTCTTTTAGGAGCAACTATTTTTTGGACGATGAGTGTCACTTGTGATTACCTTTGCTATAATTACAATTCAGATTTATTCTTTAATAAATGCCAAACCAGCATTCATACCCATTTATACTGGGTACTGAATCAGTACGGACTGTAGAATGTGGAGTTTGCTGAGAAAAGACAGTTGTGCATTTGGTGGAAGATGGTGCTTCTTCTTCCAGTACAGTGCTCAAGATGACAAGATGGACAGAAGTTGCTGTACAATATAATCCAGGTGTTCAGTCACTCAGCTTGAATTATGCATCTGCTGAAATGAACGCATTTGAAATCCTGCCAGTTTGTAATGTGATCTGGACACTCTTTAAGATATTGGAGCTTGCTGTCCATATGGAAGTGATCAAAGGGTTAATTTCTTAGATCAATAGCTCCTTGAGGCTGTGACAGAGAGCTGTGTGTGTGTGTGTGTTAGTAGAAATGACAGAGAGAAAGAGAGACAGGCCTAGATGTTTCTCTCTCATCAGAGGAAGCACTCATCATTCTTTCTGATGGAACACTTAGCATGGCAGGCCCCGCCCCCTCAGCCGCCCGTCACCCACGGCGACAGACAGTTCACGATGATGGCTGTGCCATCGTGCTGTCACCCTGCTTTGGCTTCACACCAACCACATTACACAGCCTGACAGTGCTTACAGCTTGGCCCACGTGCCGCGCACTGAAACATTAGCAACATGGAAAAAAGATATACATCCTGAAGTCAAGTGTAAAAGCTGTGCAGTTCTGATAGTGGTGTGTTATAAATGCATGTCCTGTGAAGTCCTGCCCAACCTGAAAAAACATGGGACTAATGGCATGCAAAAGTTTGGACACCCCCGGTCAACATTTCTGTTACTGAGAATAGCCAAGTGAGTAGAAAGGTCCTGAAGCAAAAGTTTGGGCACATTGTATGGTCAGTACTAGAAAACCCTCTCTGTCCAGTATCACAGCTTGTAAATGTGTTTTTATAGCCATCTAAGATTCTTTCAGTTCTTGTTTTCATCCTTGCAGAAGGTTTCTAGTGATGTGTAGTTATTGGGACTGTGAGGGCCATGGCAAAATCTTTAGCATGCGCCTCTTGAGGTAGTCCTTTATGGATTTTGAGGTGTGTTTAGGGTCATTATCCTGTCATAGAAGCCATTCTCATCAATTCTGTCCTCCTTCTGCCAGTAAAATGTTCCCCATAGCATCGGCTGCAACACAAGCCCAAAGCATGATCATTCCACCCCTATGTTTACCAGTTGGAAAGATGTTATTTTCAGGAAATTCTGCACTCTTTTTTCTCCATACATACCTTTGACCATTACTGCCAGTAAGGTATTTTTTCTTTCATTTGTCGACAGGATGTGTTTTCAAAATGCAAATCATGCTTGTTTAGATGTTCATTTGCAAACTTCAGATTTGCAAACTTCAAACTCTGTGAAGGTCATATTTGAGCAGTTGTTGTTGCACAGTAGAACAGGGCACCACCAATCCAGAGTCTGCTACATCTTTGTGAAGATCTTTTGCAGTCAAAACGAGGTTTAACCTTTCTATGGAATCCTGTGAGCAGTTTTTTTTCTTGGTTTTCCAGACCTCAACTTGACCTCCACTGTTCTTGGTAACTGCCATTTCATGATTACATTAAGAACTTCCTGAAAATGCTGTCTTCTTATAGCTTTCTTCTACTTTTAGGCTTCAATTGTTTTATTAATTACTATTAATAATAATTATTATTTATTTTCAGAGTGCTAGGCAGCTGCTCGTTAGAGGAGAGTGACCTGGCCTTTCCTCACAATGACTGTGAACGAGCAATAGCCCTAACAAGCTAATTAAGGTAAAGTAAGGTTTAAGTAAAAGTTATCCAAGAGCTCAAATGTCTTGGGGAAAACAAACATAATACATTAATCTTGCATATTATGTTCAAAATAATGTTTCATTCATACATGGAAATTGTGACCAGGGGTGCCTGAAACGTTGCACACCGCTTTATATTTCTGATATTTAGTCAATACATTGGAATAAGTTTTATGTTTATTATCCCAAGGTTGCTTTTTTGAGGGAGCATACACAATGTATAACTGCAGCAACAACAGCAACTACATAATCACCCTAACCAAAGTCAGTAAGTGAAAAATTAAACAAGGACAAGTAAAGAAAACTTTACTTCTGTATGGAGCTACAAAGTGGAATTAAACAGCTTTAGTTTAATATTCAAGAAACTGCCTCAGCAGCTAAAACCTAGAATATACCCTACAATTAACAAAGACAATGCGGTAGCACTTTACATTACATTTTGGTAATAATTAGGTAATGATATGGTAATGTTACGGTAACAAATAGTATTTAATCATGAATTAAATGCCAATTTCCTAGTTGTTACTAAATAATAGATTAGAAATTGCAGTGAGTGTTAAAAAGACCATTATAAGATGGTAAAATAAAGGTAACAAGTTGTACTTTATATATATTTACATCTAATTAGCTGAAACTATCAATAACTAGGATTCCAAAAAAATCAGCATTCTACATACTATGCCACACTAGTTATGTTTAATGAGATGTACTAAACGCCCTGTGATGGATTGGCAGCCTGTTCAGAAAGCTTCCTGCCTTCCGCCCACTGAATGCTGGTATAGGCTCCAGCACCCGCTGCGACCCAAAAGGATAAAGCATGTTAGAAGATGAGTGAGAGAGTACATGGACTAAACATGCAGTAGGGAAGTGTTTCTAAAGGGTATTTTCACACTTGTCCCGGGTACTTGAGTCCACACCCAGGACCAGTTTTGGACTCATTTTGGAGGCAGGCTCATTATTGCTGGATTGCTTTCACGCACAGTGATTCCATCCGAACTGTGGATCGAATTCATAATTCCATACGTCAGTGTCCTGCGTGCGGGTTCACAAAATGGTAGGCACTAGCTTCATCCATTTGCTGCTTATAATTATTTTCCCTGGAAACAAGTGCTCAAGTGCCAAGGAACAAACGCTTTTTGCCCACAAGAATCATTTCCCTGCCACTACAAAACTTCAAAAGGAAGGTAACATGATAAAGTCAAAGCAGCACTGCACCAGGAAGCAACCGAGACCTCTGATTTTGTGAGAACCGGAGATCAGTTTTCTGGACTGCTCCCAGGCTCGAAAACATCTTTCACACTAGACCAAACAAACCGAACTCACAGAGCAGGTGTTCCTGGGTCTGGAAAAAACAGCTGTAGTGTGAAATCACCCTACTGATACACTATTGATTTCCACAGTGTGGTCAGAGAAGAATATTGTGATGTAATTTAACACAATATTAAAATAAATATTTTCATATTTCCAAGCCCTATAGTCTAACTAGGTTTCAGTCAGTTGTTAGTTATGGACAACAGCGGCATCAGCTCAATGCCCGCTCACTGTACTGGAGGAGTCATTGTAACACTGCTACATACAAATGAGTTGGCTGTGTAATGTAGAACAGCCAAAAACTGTCTGTTAGCTTAATGCTAACATACTACAAGAATCCCATAAGGGGGCTCTCAGAAATTAGCATTGTCATAAAGGTCATTTTTTCTTGTTTTTGATCAATTATTGACATTAATGGCCCAAACTGTATAAAAGTGTCTAAACACTTCAGAAATTCACTCCCCAGACTATTTGAGTGTTTGTGATGTCACAAAAATAATGAATTGCAATATATATTCATATTCATCTTAAAGAACTTAGCTCCGCCCATTCATGTTGAAGTTACAAACAGTGTTTCGGCCCGGGCTGCTTTTTGAATCAGCCACAATAGAGAGCATTTAATCAGGACATACCTCATGTACATATATCATTTAAATTATGACCATGCAAAAGGTCAACAGCGTAAAATGCAGGATAAGGGCCCTTTAATGCTGTAGAATCCTGTTTATGCGGTCCGATCCATCTGTGCCTGCCTGATGTTTCTGTCTGGTGTTCTAACTGGGCTCATAACCTGCGCATAGAGGCGCTAATGACTTCTCGTGCTTTATGTATTTGCATGATACGGCAAAGATCCTTCACTTACAGTTGCTCTCCAAGCCCTGGCAGTCACTCATTAAAAACTGTCTGATACTAATGGCGTGCCGTGCTTTGTTTGGCAGCAGCTTGAAAGAGAAAAAAAAAGTGATGAGTCATGCGCTCTCCTTTTCACGCACGTTCTCTCTCTCTCTCTCTCACACACACACACACACACACACACAGTGAAGGACAATATGCTGATAAGTTAATTGCCACCATTATGAAGAAACAGACACTGTTGCTACTCTAATGTCCCTCACAGCATGTCTTGAGATAACTCTCTTTTGTAAGGTGACGTTGAAGGTGAGTGTGATGGGCCATCAGGATGAAAGCAGATTCTGTCAGATGCTCTTTGTAATTAAGGCCCATTAAAAAAATCTGAAGAAAAACTCAAAATCAACCTTTTGTTCCTCCTTCAACTTGCTCTTACTTTCCGTCACTTGCAAAAAACATTGTCCCACACTTTCAGAACACTGACACGTTTTTTGTCCGCCTTAAATGTACGACAGCCTATTTCTAGGGGTTTCCGGGTGGCAATTAAAACAGCTCGCAAGACCGAGACCATCCTTCATTTATTTCATTTCTACTATTAAGTGCAAGTTATAGCTTTTTCAGGATATATTTTTAAGGAGTCAAAAGTGGTATTACGAGGCAGGACAGGCTGGGGCTAGCTGGTTTGCATGCTAAATTCAGTAGATATCTTTGCAACACAAAACAAAGACTGTTATCTCTTCACATTCTGTAAATACTTTCAGTTAATTTTGGAACGTTTTAAATGATAACAAACATGCAAACATGCGAGACCTGGCAGACAACCAAACCTATCCCCATCAGATAAACAGTACTTAAAGGAGCAATATGTAAGATTTATCATTTAAAACATTGCTAAGTTAACTAAAATTATCAACAGGATATGAAGAAATTACAGTTTTGATATGTCAAAGATTGTCTATTTATTATGTAGCAGAGATATCTACTGAGGTTTGCATGCTAACTAGCTAGCACCAGCCCATCCTGTCTTGTAATATCACTTTGCACTGCAAGAGGCGATATGAAGTCAGTTTAGTGTCGAGTCCAACATGAGAGGATGAAGTAGACATGTTGAAGGTGCTGCTCCTGGTTGGACCATTTAGGGGAGGTAGCCAAAGAAAGGAACAGTAAACACAACAATGATTGAAGTTCTAAATAAGAGCTAATTGGTGCTGCTATCCACTACTGGAGACACTCTTGTTGGGTAAAGGGATAAAATCTGATGCTGACCTTGTAGTCTGGTAAAGAGTGATGAGGAAGGAGGAGGGACTGTGCATGTTGGTGGTATGTTGCCCCCCATTGTTTGGAGTATGAAATAACAAGTTTTGTCATCCTACAAATTGCACCTTTAAAGCTCTTATCTTTGAGAGAGAGGGGAAAATCCAGCTCCACTCTTACTTCAGGTGTGAAAACATCCACAGGTGTTTCAGTCCTTCCTTCCACTGTGAGAAAGCAACTTAACACTATAGATCTGAAAGGATGTGTAGCTGTTCAGGAAGCATGGACTCTTCATTGTCCACACCTCAGCATGGCTGAATGTTTATGGGAAACATGAACAATATGTCCACAGATTTCATTAAAAGACTGAAACCAAGTGTCCTGAATACCGTGAAAGCTGTAATAACGGCAAAGAATGGATCCAGTGAATACTGATTTTCCTGTTCCTGAAAAATTTATGGCGCGTGCTTAATGGCCATTTCTGACTCTGGTAATTAAATAAATGACAGATGGATGACAGACGGTCTCTGACTTTTGCACAGTCCTGTGAAAACAAGCAGAATGAACAGTCCTTCGATCAGATCATCCCCTGCATGCATAAAGATGGTTTAAGCTATTTATATGGTCGTATTTAGTCTGCAATCAATTCTGCTGCCCAAAACACATCTGAATCTCTATGCATTTATGCAGGTTCTGTTCGAGTCCAGCCACAAGGCACAAGGCTCTGCAGATAGCAGATGTTTTACTAATGCAAGCCTCATGCCCTTTCTGCACCAACAGTGGCTTATGCAGCCTGGCACAGGCTTAAGCATCAGCCTCTGTCCTTCCACACAGCATCCTCTTCCATTTCCCCCACGTTTGTATCGAGCGGCGAGGTAAATGCTCACTGTCAGAGAGGAACCTCCTACCCATTAACTTGGCTCAGCGGTTGCTTTTCACCTTCGTAGGTGGCGTCCCTGCTGAAAAAAAAAAAAAATCATAGAAACCATTAAAAGTTTCTGTTGCTTCCTGGCGATGTTAAATAGTCACTAATGACATTTAGTGTTTTCCTGATGGGTTAGTACAACAGTGTAAAGGTATTCTGGGACAGATTACAGATGCATTTGATGGCTTCCTAATGGAATCTAAAGGTGTCCCACAGGAAACTAGTGGTCTCTAAAGGCAACCATTAAGTAGGTTCCCATTAGAAAGCCATACCACCTATCCTATTGCTTCTAATGATCAGCAGGGATATTGTGTATTGTGAATGTGTCTTGTGGTGATGTTTTGGGGACGTTTGGCTGCTCACAAGGAGAAAAGCTTCTAGGTCATGGAGCCTCTTTGAGTGAAAGAGATAAAAGACTATTTTTAATAGTTTAACTAGTTTTATATTTAGATACTGTAACGCAGACAGGTATGTATGTTTGTGCATCAGGGTTGCCAGATTTGCTTGACTCTTTCCAGGCCCATCACAGGTCACTATCGCTCTACTAATTAACTTTAAACACATATATCCCAGCAGGAGATGGGGGCATCCTCCACCACAGCATCAAACACAGTCCCATACTGGTTTAAATAACTTTTGATTATCAGTCGATTCAGTGATTGTTAAATAATCTGAGAATTTTTTGTCCTTCAGCAAAAGGAGCCTGTGAGAAAACAAAGAGATTGGTATAAGCTTCTGTTGTGGAACACCAGCTGGTTTAAGGTAAACTGTCAGTGGTCAGTGTTTAATGTTTGCTGTGGTAATAGAGTTGTATGGTTAGAGAACTGTATGTTATTTCCAGCCTAAAACATTCGGGGAGTAGACATTCTATCTAAATTAATCATACTACAGTGAAAGGTACTTACCTGTGATCTTTTCTTCCAAAAAGGGGCGTCCAGGTCTTCTTCAGTGGGGAAAACAGTGTTTGTGTTTGGTTTTTATGGTCAATTATCCCTTAAATTTGTATTTCTTTCACTTGGGACCTCAAAGTTTATAAACACACTTCCACCTGGAGCGAACCTATGTTTCTTCATGTATGCCGTGACATTGCTAAAAGAAAGTTAAATTGCCATATAAAAAGTTATTAATGAAGCTAATAATCAAATATCACAATAAAAATATGCCAATTATTGTATACATCAGGACTTGTGATTATGGTCAACAAATGAGCATTTGTTGTGGACAAGTTAACTGAGCAGCAGGTTTGGGCAAAAAAGAAATAAAATTCCTGGTATGAATCACAGTATGAATCATTATAGACCAAAGCCTAATATAATACTCTAGCAACATATTGCAGCAATTCAGTGTTTCAATAAAAAAGTAAAGTATATTGAATCACCAGTGATCACCTGAAACATCACATGTTTCACTTTTTAAACAACTTAGATGACCATGAAATAAGCATATCATTTTCCCCCTATTTACATATACACTGTAGATATGTGTGTGTATATACACTTGCTGGTCAGTTCATTAGGAACACTTCTGTATATCCACACTGACTGTCCATTTTATCAGTTCCACTGACCGTACAGTATAAAATTACTGTAGTCCGTCTGTTTCTCTGTATTCCTTTTGAATCCTCTTTCACCCTGCTCTTCAACAGTCAGGACCCCCCCACAGGACCACCACAGAGCAGGTATTATGTGGGTGGTGTTTCAACGGGTAGACGGATAGTCTTTGACTTTTGCACACTACTATAAATCCTTATTGTATATCATGAACAATGTGCTTAAAATTAAATACAGTGTGTCTGATAATATAGCCCAAGTTAAATCTACCAGGCCGAGGGCATACATTGCAGCTCATTGTGGTTAAGAATAATCCAGTTGGGTAGGAAACAGTGGCAGGTGTGTGTATGTGTGTGTTCCTCTGACTCTCCCAGGTCAATAAATAAGCATGCGTGTAAGGTGTAAGGTGTAACTCGTTCAGAAGACACTGCCTATGACACTGCTGTCCTGTTCTTCTTGTTCAGAGCAGGGCTTTGGCACTGTGCCAGAAGCTCTGGGGCTGCTCCAGCGCTGTCATTTCCAAGCTCCCAGGATGTCCTAAACCCCTTTTTTTCGGATGACCTACAAGTGAACTTGAATGCGCGCTTCCATCAACATGGCCAGTCATAAATCTTTTAAACAGGAAGCATTCACCTCGGCCATCCATGTTTGATGCGAGGCCGGCATTTAAGTGGTTTTAGCGACCGTCCTGCATCACAATCCAGTTTCAGATCCAATCTACCTTTCGCCGTGATGTTTTCTTTTGTTTACTTTCACTCGGCCAACGTAACCAAGCAACACGACGACTTAATATGAGCAGGTATTTGTGAATGTGCACTGACGCTTCCCTCCTGATCGGCTATGAAACTTATCAGATTGAGGATGGCCCCCGAAGGCAAGCGTGGGCCAAACAAAGCGGCATTTCATACAGAAATGTTTGTTTTCAAGCAGGTCCCAGGGGCAGCGGGCAGTGCGTTTTGTTATGGGGTGCATGTCTGCATGCCTCTGCGTGAGATTACGAGCTTGACATGCTTCTGCCTCCAGTGACGGTCACTGATAAATCACAATAAACAGCAATCCGCCAGGAGTAAACAGCAGTTCACCAGCAGAATGCACAGATTCAGGAAGGCTGGGCTGTTTCATGCATAACCCATGCTTCAGAGAACGGGTGCTGAATCGTGCTCCTGTGCCAGTGTCCGGCACAGTTTGGCAGTTTCTTTGCTTAAAAACACCTGAATCAACACAGGAAAACCCAAATTCAATCTTCTTCGTTAGACGGACTTCAGATCTTGTTGTCCAACTGCAAGCCAAAACAAATGGCACAGCATACATTCTTTTCCATTCAGCTCCAGGTGTGTATGGCTTTCCTGAGACATGATTATCCAGTTGCTTTTTGATTAATCAGCTGCTTATGTCACTTATTAGATGGAGCCTGGAGTGTCAGGGGCAGTTGTGAGACAGTGGTTTCCCTAAACATGCCTATAGTATTCCTCACATTCCTCACACCAATGTCTGTAAGGCAATAATACCAGCGTTGGTCAGAGGCAGGTTAAAGTATTGTGTAGCTACTGGGTACAGCTACACAGATAGAAAACAGCAGGTAATACATACTATTTATCACTGTAAACAGGCTAGCTCTCCATGAGCACAGTCAGGGGAATGGAGATGCAGCAGGTCTTTTAATTAAAAATAAAGAGAGAAAAATCATTTCACATGTTTAATTGCATCTGCTAATCACAAAACTGGGTGCTGTAATTGTATTCTACCTTCTCAGAATTAAACTACGCTCCTTGTTTACATACCCTAAAGCAACATTCAAATGCCCACCCAAAGATGGGATCCTAGTAACACCTCTGGTAGGCAACAAACTTCCAGACTTACAGGATATCTACCAGTCCCGCTGCCTGAGGAAAATCCATAAGATCCAGCTGGACAGTAGCCAGCCAGCACACGGCCTGTTCACCATACTGCCATCAGGCAGGAGGCACCACAGTATCCAGGCTAGAACAAACCGGCTAATGAACAGTTTTTACCCACAGGCTATCAGGTTCCTGAACAAGCTGTGAGCCACCGATACCACCAATACCACTGCACTCTGACCTTTTATTATATATATATATATATATATATATATATATATATATATATATATATCATATATATATAACTCTCTCAGTTTATCTTTGTGTCTAATATATTTTACATATCAGAAAATTTCTATCCTACTGTCTCTGTGTACTGCACTTCAATGCATGAATGTCCTGACGTTGTACAAAATACAAATTTTTATTTCTAATGTAACTGGCGATGTAAACTGTCGTGATGCATTTTCCTTCCATACTGTGCCAGATTTTAGAATGTAATACATAATCNCTTCCATACTGTGCCAGATTTTTGAATGTAATACATAATCAGGGTTCTGAGCTGAGCATTTTCTCTCAGGGATTAGTAGGGGTGATGGGAGTGGGAGGTGAAACATGATTATTAATTAATATTATTGTTATTACTGTATTATTTTTTTACCATTCAGTGTGGGTCACAGTGACATTACCAAGAATTAGAAGACATTTCAAGGTAGTAAAGACATTAACTTTGGATTAAAGATCACAGAAAAACAAGAATTTCGTCTTTTAAATGATAGGATATGATGAATCATGCTTCATATGATCAAGGTCAAAGAGCTAACAAGTCAAAATAGATGTTTAATTTGCCATTTAAATACCATAGAATGGCTTGGAAAACCCAAAGTCATGCTTAATAAAAGTTTGTAGTATGCCAGACTGCCAACTAAGGTCACTGCACACTGGACACACAGCAGAGTATCACATCCCGTCAAGTGCTGTCACATGGCAGAGTGCTACTATAGAATCCCGGGAGGGAGAGAGCCAATAAAAAGCCAGGTTTTTACAATCTACTTGTATAAATTGAACGAAATACAGCTTTCAACATCAGCTATCACACTTGGTATCAGT
>CM067474.1:58359319-58378236 GCA_034552555.1 Semaprochilodus insignis
TGTTTCTCTGTGTTCCTGACCTGAGTACTAAGCTGTGATTCTCTGTGTTCCTGACCTGAGTACTAAGCTGTGATTCTCTGTGTTCCTGACCTGAGTACTAAGCTGTGATTCTCTGTTTTCCTGACCTGAGTACTAAAGCCAGGTTTCTCTGTGTTCCTGACCTGAGTGTTAACCAGCTTTCTCTGTGTTCCTGACCTGAGTTGTGTTTCTTTGTGTTTGCATTCCTTGGTTTTGACCCCTGCTTTGGTATCTTGGTCTTTGTGATTATGGATTTGTCTCTGATGCCTCCTGCCTGTTTTGAGTGTGATTCTTGGACTGCCTCTAATAAATCATTGGTCCTTGCAACCTGTTTCTCCATGTCACAAAAAAGAAATAAAAATTCAATAGTTTTGAAAGCAAGTTTTCCATTTGTTGAAATTAGTCGTCACCAAGATATTATATAAATATTTGTTCATTCTTAAAGCTGTACATATTATCAGGAAATCACTTATCGCTCTGTTTATCATCCTGAATGTCTTTACACTGTTAGAAACGAAGAAATAATCCTTTTGTACATACAGTATATTCAAATTGGTTTTATATGAATGAAATCAATGACCCCAAAACTTTTGTGAGCTAGTGTTTAGTGTGAGTTTAACAAAGGAAAAAAGGAGAATAAACTCTATAACTGGGGGTTAATGTGGTGTGATGTGATAAATTCCACATCAGGGCACTTCAAACTACTTTCCCTTCTGCTATGACTTTGCCGTAACTTACTTTAAGAAGAGAGCAACCTGTAGCTTAATTAATTATATGCCTAAAGTAACTTCTCCAGCTGAGGCTTTTAATGGCCTATAACAGAAAGATTCCCTGCCACACTGGGAGGAGATTCTGTTCGGATGTTCATTCTGAAAGTGAAAGAGTGCAACTCTTCTTTCCAAAAGCCATAAAGCAGGTAGCTGTATATCAAGCCCCGTTAAACAGTAAAAGAGAAACACGGGAGAAGCCACATATCGAAGGTGATAAATCTGTCACTGAACACTGTAGAACAACACCACTGTATTTCCCTCACAGGGAGCTTTCTGTGGAGGTATAAAGGCATTTTGTTGGTGTCATCCTACCAGAGTTCATTAACTTTCATTTCCAGTCTCATCCTTCCTAAAGTGGGCCATTAAGTCAGTGCATCTGGGTAACTGATCAGCTAATCTGTCTTTGATTTATGTGCTAGGATAAGTGAGGACTTAGCGCACGCTCAGAAGGAATTGATTACTGACATGGCTAATTGGCTAAGCCCACTGGTACACCGAGACAGGCTTATTGGAAATGTCAAATCAAGCACTTCATTTGCATTCATGATGTACGACGTCTATTCTGGCCTGTGCCAATGCAGCATAAACTGACACAAATTGCAACGGAGAGGGGCTGGGGTTTCAGTCTGCCTTCACAATCCCATGACTGGCCATCTGTCCTTCCAAGAGGTTTGTGCGATCAAAGGCAGAGCTAAATTTATATCCGCTCATCCAGATGTTCTACAGCACAAGTTTGTTTGGAAGGGGAGGGGGGCTATGTTTCTGCATCATCTGATTCTGACTAACAACTCAAACAAAAATACAGCAAATGTTCCCCCCTCATAAAAAAAAAAAAAAAAATGAAACAAGAAAGCAGTCACTTTTTACCTGTATTTTATAGCTACCTAGAGAAAAGCCTTGTGTTTGGTCAATATTCCATCAGCAGGTTATGTCAAATAGCGGACAGACCCAGCAGAAAGGACTCATGCTGATTGGGGGTCAATAATACTTGGGATTAAGGTACCCACATAGACTGTAAAATTGCACCATTCATACAATCACAGGTCCCTTTTAGGGGCCGCTCTGCAAACAGTTGGCAGTTTGTGGATCAATACGACTCTGGAGGAGCAATTTTGCATTGCGGTTTTCATGATAGGCTGCAGAAGCTTTGATTGTGTGTGTGTGTGTGTGTGTGTGTGTGTGTGTGTGTGTGTGCGTGTGCACTCTTAAGTATATGTGTGTGTGGGTGTTCAACTGAACTATAAAGCTAAAACTTTTGTGTTTCCAGTGGAGAGACTGGACTTCAGTTAATTACGCTTCTGCCACATATGCAAATATAAAGGGCTCTCATGCGGAAGGCTGTGCTTGGCATGGTGGAAGTGGCATGAAGGAAAACAAACTGCAGCAGGAATTGATAACGCAATGGCCTTTTTGGCTGCCTTATTCATCTGCAGGTAAGTCTTTGGTGGCGCGGCAAATCTCTGATTGTAAAAGAGAATAAAGGAGAGGGTTATGAAGTAACGGGTCACTGCCAATTGTCGACTGTGAAAATCTCCACATGAGTAGACTTGAATACTTTGGCCTTGTCACAATAGGTTTCCAAGATTTGATTTAATCTGTTATTCGATATGACATGCTTCATACTGCTCAGTCTCTGAGTTTGTCATTGACCCACCAGAGGGCTGTGAAAGTATTGGTGTCAAGGCGAATTTCTTCAATTATACAGTTCAATTATACAGTTCAATTATACAGCAATTCTTTAAAGGGGACCTATTATTAGGCACTTCTGTTTTTTTCCTCTCTTTCCTTTAGTATGTATGCTGCTTGTTGTACATGTAAACAGTCTGCCAAGTTATAAAGCCCAAAGTACATGCCAGAGAGAGAAACTCTCTCCCACAGAAATCACTTTTCCCAGCTGCCTGAATCCACCTGTTGAAATTCCAGCCCTTTTCTCTGTTTCTAGGTGACATCATCTTGTAACACAATCTGTAGTGGCCACCTGTAAGGGTGAAACTTGCTGGAATGCCGCTACCGCTTTCAACCACTCTGTCAGTTTAACAATCAGAGCGGAAAGGGTGAGCTCACCAATCAGAGTACACTGGGCTCACCAGGAGTAAGGGCTTACAGACAACAGAGCGTTTTAGACAGAATACTGACATACAGTGCAGCATGAAAAACTGAAGCATTTAAATCTATTCTTGTAGACCCGAAAATAAATTTATGAATGCTAAAAATGGGCTCAATGGGGCCCCTTTAAGAAAATGATTTGTGAAATCTGAATTTCAACATCAGTTTCATTATTTTTGATATAATTCTGAATATTTTGTGAACATACATACCGTGCTCCGCAAACATAAGAGACCATCCATCATTTACTTAAGTTCCACTCAAACCATCAGTCATTAAGCACAATTTGTCTGAGGAGATAAGCATAATTCACTTGTAGAAGAAAGAAGAAAGCTGAAGTGAAAGACACAGGAGGTTTCACAACTGGAGATCAAAAAAATTAAGAAAAGATACAGAGAAAGTGTGACTCCTATTAACTGTGCAGGGACCACAGTACCAAAAGTCAAAAGTTTAGACACCCCCAACTAAATGGATGTTGTTGGTTATCTTAAAGACTCTACAGGCTTACACTTAACAGTTCCAACTGATGAGATGCCTGAAATAATACATATCCTGATATACCACATGTACTCTTGATGTGTTATATTTTGCCATATCTCCACCTCTAATGTATATTTAAAATTGTATATCTTTCTTGTTTTGTTTTTGCCCAGTTTAAAAGCTGTAGGTACCCATTTAATATTGTGGATATTCATGATGAACAGACCAATAGAATTGGTCCAAAATTGCTTAGAAAATAATCTTGTTATATCAGCCTCCATTGCAAGTTAAGAAAGCTGTTTTATCCTCCTGTAAAGTTCCATTTTGGAGGTTTGTAATGAGGACTTCATAATTCCATGAGTGCTATTTTATAGTTTGATGTTTTCACTTTTATTCTAAAATAAAGAATTAAGATAAACATAAGGAGAACCTTCTATGAGCACCCGTGTCTAAACTTTTGACTGGCACTGTACATAAAGCCTTCATATTGGAGTATCAGCTGCACTCTTGCCTCGGATCTGACAAACTTCACAGGTGTTTCTGTCCATCTTTCCACTGTGCAAAGATTCCAGACTTCATTATCATAGGATAACCAGCCTCTAGCAGATTTCTTAACTAAAACTTGAAAGTTATTTAGACCAAAAATTAGCACGTAAAAACAAAGGATGAACAAATCATTTTAATTAACTATAATAAAATACATTTCAAACTTCGCCCCTGTCAGATTGATGTATCACTGATGCATTTTCCTACCGCCACAAAGCAATGCAGTTAATTCTTTCACAAATATTCACAAATGATCTCATTAGCAATGTGTTGGCTCCACTGACGTGTAAGTAAGCATTCAGCAGTGACTCCAGTCACTCAATTAACTCTGCTCACCTGTACCATGCTGTTAGTTGTAACAGGGAGAAGCAGGATTGCTCAGAGTGACAGGTTTTTCCCTAATGAAGGAAGCACATCGCATTAATTGCTGTGCACATTCACAGTCATTAATGCAGCAATTATCTTCCTGGCGCGTTCAAGGAGCCAAACAGGAGGACCCATTGTGAGACACTTAACGAACAAGCGTTTTCTCCTATTTCCCTCTTGAAATCCGCTTTGTGTCTTCCTCATGACCACCAATTAGCACAGAGCTCTGATAAACAAAGGCTGCACTTAAATTGGACACGGGTAAAGTGGGAGGGGTGGGCCGTACTCCTCATTCTTACGGGCTTTGGGTGGAGGAGAGAGAATAGTGAAGTGCTATGATCTAAATAATGCATTGTCTCTTGTTGTGTTCGGTTTGATCCGAGCATCGCTAGCCAGCTTTCGTATCAAACGCGTTTATCCCCTCCCCTACTCCTGCGCAGTTGCTGATGCCGAACAATGCTCCACCAAGATACAAGGAAAGTCTCATTGTGCCTGCTGTCATCCTCACTTACTCTCATGTGTGTAGTCATGGTAGCCAGCCTTGCACTGCCTCTGCGGAAATGCCTGCATATGGCTCGCCTGTCAGAACTTCTGTGACTTTGCTCAACGTACGCGGTTATGTCATTCCCCAGATGTGTCTGAAAACATTGAGCTATCAATGCAGGCTCACCGCTGGATGAAATGCCATGTTGCATTCTCACAGGGAGAGTTCTGAAAAGCTGCATCCCCCCCTCCAACCCCCACCCCACCCCTTCCTCCAAATAGTCTGCAAATACGGAACATGTAGTGATGATGCTTTCTGACAGTCATTGGTTCAAAACTGCACCACACGCATAAATCTGTTCAAAATAACACACTTGTCGTTTTTGTTTGAACCTTGCCCAGAGCTCTTTTCTAATGCAATTAAATTTACAAGCTGAAAGATTGCCTCTAGTTACTCAGTATTTTCTGCCTCGCTTCAGGAACAAGCTATTGTCTCGCACATTGTCGTGAATGTCATTAAAATGCATTAAAACTGGCTCTCTCAGCGAAGTCGAGTTCAAATCTCCAGGATTCTCAGCTCAGCATGTTCTAAAATCTGAGCTGTTTTCATTTCCCCAACAGTCCGGGGATTTGTTCAAATCAACTTTCCCAACACATGCAGCATCTACTAAATACTAGACGTACAGTGTTCACAAAGCTTTCACAAACACAGTCTGAAAATAACAATAGTTAGTCCACGCTTCTGTTTTTAGAGAAAACTTCTTAATGATGAAATTGCAAGCAAGTACTTGCTGTACTTTCACAAATAACTACACTCATCATCAAACAAATAGTTGCACTTATAGGTGCACAAATAGTTGCACCAAGAAGAAATCAACCAACAGGAACGAAACTTGGTGGGTAGGTTTCACTTCATGGACATGATTCAAGTTTCACACTCGGCTGTGCATTTGATGTAAGCAAGGACGGGCCTTATTGCTGTGCCAACAGCAATGATTGTGGACATTCAGCGAGCAGTTATGTCCTCCATGAGTCATCATGTTAGACCCAGCACCATTGGCAGACGACTGCATGATGCAGGACTACATGCACACAGACCATTGCGATGACTGCCCTTAAAACCACGTCAATGTCGGTAAAGACTGCAATGGTGTCGTGCCGTGTCATGGAGCGACTCAGAATGGCAGCGGGTCATCTTCAGTGACGAGTCCCGCTTTTGTCTTGGTGGAGACGGCCAATTAATCCAACAGTTTATTGTCATGCATCACACATCCAGAAGGCCTGGTGTCACTCCACCTCCACCCCTACCGCAAGATCTGCAGGAACTGTGTGAGAATATTCAAGCTGCATGGGATGGATTATCACAGGGCACCGTTAGGAACCTCTGCAACTCCATGCTGAGACGTCTGGCATGTTGCGTTAGCAAATGTGGCGGCCTGACTCCATACTGAGAGACACTACTTCTGTATTGCCCATATCAGTCGAAATTTATTATCATTTATTGTTCCTGGTAACCTTTAACCTCCTTCCCAATAGCACTGCAATCCCACACTTCCTTCTAGGTGCAACTATTCTTTTGATGATGAGTGCATTATCTCATCTAGCAATGAATCAAGTCTGAGTCAGGGGAAATCTGTCATTTCCAAACGTAACTGGCTCCTTTTTTAAGAGAAAAAGGCTTTCATACATACTTAACAGCGTCTGTACTTTTGGTTAAAGGATTCTTTGAATAGTGTCATTAAGGGAAAAGGTTTAAATGCATCACAGCAGGCTTACAGCAGTAGTTCAGTCAAAAATCAAATGTACACAGTTTTCTCCTAAATGTAGTCGATTAGCCAAGACAAGTTTGCCTCTTTACTTGTGTATTGGAGCTACAAGGCTAATGTAGCTAACAAGTAAGGCAAGATTGGGGTTTTTTAACATATACCACTTCTGCACGACATGAGCAATTTGTCAGCTCGTGTAGATATCCTTGGTGGATGAGGAGTCAAATCAGCTACTTTACTCTATGACATAGCAGGAACACAATACGTTTGTTGAGTCTCTGCTGCTTCCTGACTTGTTATTAGGCAATAACAGGCTTCAAGATGGGTAGACTTACATTTTGCTAGTTTAGCTAGTGTTTCATTTGCTAACAGTCACATTATATACAATTTGCTTTCCTGTGCCCATTTCCTGTATTCTGTTTACTTAAATGTATTTTGTAATTGGGAAAAAAGGCTCACCTCCTGTTCTTTAATGGAGCAATATCCTACATTTTTCCTTTGAGGTCCTGTCATGATACATTCTTACATGATCATTATCATCATCACATGATCAGAATTAAACAGACTGTTTTTGTTACTGTGCCTTTAAGACTGATATATGTAAATGAGCTCATTCAAAAAGGACCAGGAGTTGAAACTCACCTTGAATATGAGTGGGTGGGGCCAAACTGCTGCTGCCAGATTAGGTGGATATATGCAAATTAGTTGGTTCTTGTCATATCACAGAATCACTTAATTGAAAACGGGTTTCTGGCTGTTTATGCCGGATCAGGATGCTTGGTTTCTATATATAGACATATATGGACTGCATAATGAATCATACTTGGTTTTGTTTTTCGAAGATGTGGCCTACCTCTGGAACATACTGCTCACACACCCTGCATGAACACTGTACCTAATGACAAGCAAGACGTTCCGAAGGCTCAGCTGATGGTTTGATTTGGCTATTACTACTACTACTGCGACATGCATTTTGTCCATGTTCATAGATAACAGTATGTCATCCAGTGTCCACACAAAGCACACAAATGAGTCTACTTGAGATTACTTAACAAATCAACACAATTTGAGTCAAGTGAGTAATGACTTAGCAATACAGACTAGGCTAACCTGGCACCTGTGTTCTGTTTCTTATTGGCTACATTAACCTCATAGCTCCAGTACAAAGGTAGAAACTTCAGACACCAAGCATATCTTGGCAGAGCCACTACATGAAGGAAAATGTGTAAATGAGATTTTTGCCTAAACCTTCACCTTTATTCCTCTTTTGTATCCTGCACAGTTTAGCCCTGCTCTGATTCTGATGTGCATGTGTTTCTGTAGCTCTGCAGGTGCTGTTGTATGCCAGTAGGGACTGCCTGCTGGCAGGGGATTCTTGCTCCAGTGATGAAACCTGCAGCCCGCGCCTCAGAACCCTCCGGCAGTGTGTGGCCGGCGACGGCAGTGTGAAGCTGGGCCCCGGGGCCCGGAGTCAGTGTGCCAATGCTGTGTCCGCCCTGCTCTCCAGCCCCCTGCACGGCTGCCAGTGCAGACGTGGCATGAAGAGAGAGAAGAACTGCCTCAGTATATACTGGAGCCTCTACCAGTCTGGCATACATGGTGAGATGGGGC
Organism: Semaprochilodus insignis; assembly: GCA_034552555.1. Taxonomy (NCBI): domain Eukaryota; kingdom Metazoa; phylum Chordata; class Actinopteri; order Characiformes; family Prochilodontidae; genus Semaprochilodus; species Semaprochilodus insignis. Next base: position 58,367,466 of record CM067474.1, read on the forward strand.
TTATGACATTTACCAGTGCTGGAATTGCAAAGGGGAAAAAAAGAGCTCTTAGTAGTTTAGAGCAATTATTGCTGCTTTGCTGCATGTTCAGTGTGCATTGCATTTGCATGTGACATTCTGTATGTGGTATTGAATAAAACTTTAGACTCCGTGCTTTTAACATTACTCCCCTGTTTCAGTGAGCTGTGATCCAATAATTAAGTCATTAATTAAAAGACAAAATCATACTTCGCAGTCATTTTACTTTTGTTTTTTGTTTGGTGTAGTCAAGCAGCATAACAGTTCTTTCTGTTATTACATCACGCTGTTCTGGCTTTTAGCAGCTTCAGTTAACTCTTACAAATCTAGGGTCATTTTGTAGTACAATTACAATTATGATGTATTTACATGAGACAGCCACACATGCCATATGTTGTGATTTTCAGGAGACCCATGGCTACTCAGATATGCCTCTGTGTTACATAAAGATTCCAAGGGAATGTTGATATCTTTATGAATTTGGATCATTTTTAATCAAATATTTACTTGGCTGCAAAATTCTGTACATTTTTGCCTACAGGTCTTGAAAAAAAGTGTCAGGATTATACATTTTCAGAAAAGTTTGTTTTAAATTATCTGTGAGCTGAGAATGCAGCAGTTTTAAAAATAAATTATTCTATGGCTTATTATTGTGTGTTAGTAAATTATTAGTATAAGGTGGACATGTATGTTATTGTTTTTCTGTCCACTTGGATTCATGCTGAGAACTCTGCCACACAGCAAGACAAACTATTTTTAATTTCAGACTAAGTTGCATGTTTACTATCAGCTGTTTTGAAAACTCAGAACCAATATAAATGTAAGGGTGAAGCTAAATATTATTAACTGTATGATAACATTTCTTATGTTTATAGATATTTGTCATTAAAATATGTTTTCGGGCCGTGTTAGACATTTGAGTGAAAGATTAAAGTGCAGTAGGTGGGTGTGTATTGGAACAGCAGCCTCAGAGTGGCAGAAGCACATGGTCTCTGTGAGTTGGACTGGTTTTGTGGTAATCAGCTGTTTTTGTAAATCTCTGGTTATGAGCTCTAAACTCAGAGTCAGTCAGGGGATGTTTGAGACACAAGGAGAAGCTTCAGACCAGCATATGCAGCTGGACATTTAAATAGGAGGTTAAATACAGAATTTGGATGGTGTTTGTGCAGCTGGATTTCTCTCTGGACCATGCTGGATAGATCCTTTGCTGCCCCATGGGTGGTTAGAGGTGGGTGAAATCACCTTGGTCAGTGAGGGGAGGGTCTGCAGAGTGCTGTGCAAATCATGTCGTTGTTTTTAACCATTTGTTATAATAATTGAAGTTGAGAGCTAAAATCTGGATTTGGGGTGCTTTTCGATTACTCACTGAAGCGGACATGGATCATGTCTGTGATTATGTCTTAAATTGCTCTGAAGTAATAAAGGCTAGAAGACAGTTATAGACATTGCCTGCATGATGAGTTAATAACGTGATATTATATAACATGGACACTGAGTATTTTTGGGGTTGTCCTAAATAATTTGAATACTCAAGTACATCTTTGCTGTCAGGACAAAACCTCACATTTTAACATAATTAGAAATGGCCCAAATGGCTTAATCATAAAGGAATTAATCATTGTTTGATTTATTTCCATTGTAAGTTAAGGATGTGTTTTTTATGGAGTCAAAATTTAAGCTAAGCCAAAAGGTATCATATTTGTAAGTTTTGATTTGAAGGCATCTATTAGCTATTGAATGTAATTTTATTAGATTACAAAAATAAAAAGTGAGATACCTGAGCAATTTTTGGGTCATTCAGCTCCTTTTTTAGATTCAGAATTTAATTTATTCAGATCAGCTTGTACAAGTTTGCGGTTCAGTCTACTACATGCAAACTTCATGTACAGTGTGCCATGAAATATGTGTCTTACTTGTGAACTTGTGAAAGTACAAAATGTAAATTTGCACATCTGAAAATGGAACTGTAGGATGTAAGACCCCAGAATTACTCACATAACTTACCTTTTATATTTGCACTTGCACTGATGTATGTCTCCAAATCAAAATTTATGAATATGTTATGTTTTGGCATAAATCTAGCTCTATAACTTTTTGCGAAGTTTTATTCTGACAGCATATTCATATCTTGCGATACGTTCACTGGTATTTGTTTCTTTATTAATTTTTCAGACGTTTTGCCTTTTTCAAGCTAATATTGTAGCTAAACTGCAACACATTTCATCAGGAGAAAGCTATTTGTTAATATATGTAAAATGGTAAACAATAAAATGTAATTATAACTGGCTTAGTTAAATACACCTTAAATTCAAGCCAGACATCCGTTTCACCTCACCTTAGGGTACAACACCCTGAATCACTTTTAATGTGGCCATTAACGCAAAAAGAACTCAAAAAGATGCCTCATATAGAAATCACATGTGTGGGAGCACTTTACATTAATGGAGAAGAAGTGAAAATGCTCAGGGCACAATTTGTGATAAGAGGAGGCATGACGAGTTTGATGAATCATCTTAAATATGTAAGCATGGCAGTACTTATCCAAGTGCCACTTGATAGGCTACAGGCACATTACAACTGATTTAATTTCATTTGCACTGGCATATTCTTTCGGTTTAAATTGTTCCTGCCTGCTGGGTGTACATGTTTTACTGTAAAATACTCAAGTTTAACCAATTCCCACCTGCTGGCCAGGTCTTTTACTATCACTCAGTGCTACCAATCTGTGAGGGTGAAGGCCTGCACATGCTTCCTCTGAGACCAGTACATCTTTTCAAACCACCACTAGTGCAAAGTCATTAAAAAAGCTCAACATGCTTGGAGGAGAACACTACCTGCCAAAGCTATGTCAGTTAAGAGATGACCACATTCATGGCTAGTATTCTTCTGAGTACTGGGAGGTGAGGTAGGCCCATCCTACCCACCAAGAGAGAGCATGGTCAGTTATGCTTTCTACATAGGTGAAACTCTATGTGTCAGCTATGTGTCATTACCATTAGTCATACTTGCCAATGCTAGGGCAAGTACTTAAATGGTAGGAGCTTATGTTACTGTGTTTAAGGGTGATTATTAGAATGAGTATTCTATGTATTTTATATTGGCTCAACCAATCAATCTTTAGAATGTAGACCTTTATTAGTCATGGTCTGAAGGTTGCTGGCTTAAGTACTGTCTTGTGTGTTTTAGGGTTAAACCTGGTGGAGAGTTATCCATATGAAGCAGTGGAGAAAGGTTATGACTATGTCCGTCTGGCCTCCATCACTGCAGGTAAGTTGACCACTCTTACAATAATAAGTAACTTTAATTTCATATGAATTTGTATATCTGGTATGTACATTACTTGGGTTGTTGCAGCCATATAGAATGACTATGACTTATGCGCTGATAGTCATATATTGCTTGAGACCACTGTCAGTTTTGCCATTTACAAATAAAGCCATTCCTTTATTTAAGGATGTGTCTTCTACCTGGATGGACAGCTTCCCGTGGAGGATTTCAACCTCTTTTTCTATTCAGATTCATATTGCTTGGGTTCTGTGCATTATTTATGTAGTTCCAAAAACATAGAGCATGAAAATAAAATGAGTATTGACCTACTTCTGCGGCTGCACTTGGAACAAAAGGCCGAGCACTGGTCTTACGTTTGGTGAGAAATTATAAAGGAGGAGTAGAGAAGAGAGGACACTTAACAAAAATTGCTTTGTAAATAGAACTGTACCAGTGCCTCTCTTTTCCAGCTGAAAGCAAGATCCATGGTAACTGGACAGGAGTTCTGAGCGCTATTAAAAGCACCCTCCATGTCAGAAGCTACATGCCTCACAAAGGGGTCACAAGTGAATAGTGTAGTATCAGCGCAAGAAAAGTGCAGTTTAAAAAGGCGCTGTGCTACAGTGGGTGTCTTATACCCCAGACACCAGCATATCTCTCATGCTCCAACTCCTAGAATACATGAAGTAGGCAACTGAGGGCCGCAGAGTGATGTTTAGCTTGCTCAGGGATTGAGAACTAGCGTCTTAGATGTAGAGAAATTGAACAAACAGACAGATACATTAACTGTAGCTTGAAAGAGTACAGTGTTTTGCACAAACAAACAAAAACTGTCATTAAAAACCGAATGTGTTTCTTTTATCCGTACGCAAACAAACAGTTCATACTTTCTACAGTAAGTGTGTAAAGAGAAGGTGCCCATTTGTTGCAATTATCTTCATACCAGAGACAGTTACAACAGTGCCATAGGGCCGTTATTTGCAATACAGTGAACTAGTCTTTAGAATAACAACAATGGATTGTCATGATTTCTAACATATTATACTCATCATATCTGGTAGTGACAAAATGGACTACTCTTTCCTGAAATGTGCAAGATTTCTATATTTTTCAAACCCGTTTAATGCACCGTCATTTTAATGGGCTCATCTGTTGCTCAGCCCACTACCAAAACAGTCTATGTTTATTTATTTACTTGTTTATGTGTTTTTCTTTTTGGTATTCACTATTATTAATACATTATAAACCTGCATAAAGTAGCAGAACTTGATATGATTAAGGCAGCCACTTACCTTTTTCATAAATAATTAATAAAAAGTTCACAAAGTTTAGGGTTACTTACACAAGCACACAAACAACAATGTTTTAATTTAACAGAGTCAGTTCCTAGGCTGCCTCTAGGCTAAATACACTTCAAATAGTAAATTAACAGAACAAGGATCTGAGTCTAATGCTCTTTCATTGTATTATCTGAAGTTCAGCCAAAGAGGAATTTCAGCGGTTTCAAGTGGTTTGATGTGAAATAATCTGCTCTAGAGAAGTTTAGAGTCAGTAGTGTTAACAGAGGTGGTGATAGGAACCAGACATCCGTAGCACTTAATGCCTCTGAAAGCTACCTCGGAGAAAGCATTTGCACAAAATGGTTCTGAAAACTGACATCGAAGACACTGTTTTGCAACATGGTTTTGGCCTTTATTATTAAATTGCCTAGCGGTGGAGAGATGCATGCAAAATGAAATAAAATAAAAACCCAGACACGTGTAGGTTCACTGCTAAACAAAATCTATAATAAATATCTGTAAATATATAATATTCTGGCTATAAATATATTATTATTTTTTTTAATTTGTTTTATTATAAATTTATATGTATTTTGAATAATACCTAAAGTAGTGATGAGTAATTCTCATCACAATGAATCCAAATTATTTGAATGAGTTCTTAAATATTTTGTGGCAGCTGAGAACCTTTAATCAACTGAGCACCACTTACTCAAAACATACATGTTGTAAATTGATATGCAATTGCTTAATGAAAACAATTAAGCTACCTTCACCTCAAATACTCGGTTGACAACAGCACTAACATGAGTGATGACATCTTAAAAAACAATAACTAGACTTAATTACTGGACTCCATTAGTAACAAACAACTTATCGCAAATCATTGTAAACTGCAACCAAATATAACTTTTAGCAAAAAAGATAATGTCTAATAGCACAACATGAGCTGTATTTGAAGATATCTTACTACAAATCTCATCTAATAATCCCGTCAAAGTACTATGAACTGTGGCAATGCTTCAGGCTTCTCCTTTTTCGGTCTGGAATTAGAGAATGTCTATGCATCTAAAGCTCCAGCCAGAGAACTTGATCAGTCATTAAAGCTGGAACAATTCTAGGTTGAATAGAAGTGAATATCTTCTAATCCATTTCAATTAGGCTGTTCTTCTTCATTAAGCTACACTGGAAAAACATTGTGAATTTGCAAATGTCTCAAGCGGTTGCACATGAATAAAATGTGTTGCATCAACACAATTGCTGTCTTTCATATTAATTCTTTTTCCAGTTATTGTGTTGATGTAACACATTTTATTCATGTGCAACCGCTTGACACATGTGAATCATGCAAATTCAAAGCACCAGTTGTTTCAGTGTGAAATGAGAGTGTACAAAATAATAAAAAGCCTGCCAATGCGAGGCCCTGCCATGAGAGGAGCTGCTAGATGCACAAGCCATAGATCACACAAATCCAACATATCTGCAGAGACATAAAGCCAGGCTAAATTAAAATCACCCACGATTAGTGTCTCGGAATTGGAGACGGTGACTGGCTGTTATTTGAGTTGACAGTACCTTAATTATTGTTATTAATTACATTAGTTGCTGAGATTAGTTGCTGAGAGGTCTGCTCCACAGGGAAGTGGTGATTCACACCTACAGCTCTCTGTTGAGAATTGTAATCATGTTTTACAATAACAATTCTTAGTGCAGTTATTACGAATCTGTCTCACAAAGCACCTTTAACTCGGACTGACTGACTTTCAGCTTCACCTAAAACCTAACACATGCAACCTGGTTAACTTGATTTGTGATAGCGGTGAACAAACTATAGCAATATTTCAGGTCAATATTGTGATTGTGATTTATATTGTGATTGTTTTCTATAAATGAAGGTACGTCCTGTATGCATCATATGTGCATCACATGTGACTTGCTTCTGATTGGTCTAACTCATCTACAGACAATTCACAAGCTCATGTTATTTGGTACAGCATTCCCCATTAACATGTTATGCTATAATTACTGTTTTACTTTATCTTATTGTTTTTATTATTATTATTATTATTGTTATTATTATTATCCATTTTTTTGTACCGTGTTCACAGGTTTTGAAAATGAATGGCATACAGCTGAAAATGTCCACATGTGCCACAGATGATGTCACAAAGTCCTACACTAACTCTCATAGGCGTTACATACAGACTACCCATAAACATACCAGCACACATATTAGCAACAACCTGGAATACCATAGCAATAACCTACCAACGCCTTAACAACACACTAGGAATACCATAGTGATGACCTAGTAACACATTAGAAACTCTGGGCTAAAATAGCAATGCATAGTCACCTTAGCAACCTCCTGGAATGCCATACCAAAGACTTCATCCCACTATCTAGAGTATAGGTCAGCCTAAGCTTTGTGAGACAAAATGTGTTATATGGACAAAAGTAATAGGACAAACGTATGTGAAAGAATGGGTCGTTCTAAGAGCTCACTGAACTGGAGCGTGGTACTGTAATAGGATGCTACCATTGCAACTGCAAGTCAGTTCATGCAATTTCCTCCCTCCTAGATATTCCACAATCAACTGTGAGTGGCATTATTGAAAAGTGGAAGCGTTTGGGAACCACAGCAGCTTAGTCACAAGTATCAGACCACACAAATTACAGAGCGGGTTCGCCGAGTGCGAAAAGTCATCAAACATCAGCACAAAAACTGTGCACCGGGAGCTTTATGGCATGGGTTTCCATGGTCGAGTGGCTGCATGCAAGCCTTACATCAACAAGCACAATGGCAAGTGCCGAATGGAGTGGTGTAAAGCGCCGTCACTGGGCTCTGGAGCAGTGGAGACGTGTTCTATGGTATGACGAATCATGTTTGTCTATCTGACAGTCTAATGGACGAGTCTGGGTTTGGCAAATGCCAGGAGAACATTACCTGCCTGACTGCACTGTGCCACCTGTAAAGGAGGGATAATGCTATGAGGTTGTTTTTAAGAGGTTGGCCGGGGCCCCTCAGTTCCAGTGAAGGGAAAACTTGATGCTTCAGCATGCAAAGACATTTTGGACAACTGCAATCCTTAACTTTGTGGGAACAGTTTGGGATATGCCCTTTTCTGTTCCAGCATGACTGTGCCCCCGTGCATAAAGCATAGTCAGGTGAGTTTGGTGTGGAAGAACTTGACTGGCTCGCACAGAGCCTCAAATCCATCAAACACTGACCTCAATGCCATCAAACACCTTTGGGATGAACTACAACGGGGATTGTGAATCAGGTCTTCTTGTCCAACATCAGCGTCTGACCTCACAAATGCTGTTCTGGATGAATGGGCAAAAAAGTCCCACAGACACACTCCAAAGTCTTGTAGAAAGCCACAAAGAAGAGTGAAAGCTGTTATATCTGAAAAGTGGGGACCAACTCCATATTGATGCCTATAGATTTAGAACGGGAAGGTCATAAAAGCTCCTGTACGTGTAATGTATGGATGTCCCAATACTTTTGTCCATGTAGTGTAATGGAGGATATTTATAGACTGGTTTTGCATAACAGTGCTGGAGATATTCACAATCTGCAACGAAGTCTGTAGTCACTTTGCAGAGCCAACCTTCAGCCATTATGCTGTCGTCTTGATTACTTTCTAAGAATACGAATGTAAATGAGGGCCGTCTTTAAAGACAGTTTCCCAAGTTACATTTCTAAACACGGCCCAGTATTATCTTAGGAAGTATTATTGTAGAAAGATGTTCTTTGAGAGTTCTGCACTCTTGCATGCTTGATTTCCCACTTCGGGAGAAAAGTTTTAATACTAAATCTGAGTAGATCCAGAATAGATCTAAACATAGCACTACATTTCTAATGGTAGTCTGATGTACTACTGAGGAAGTGCAGAGCTATATACTATATTGAAATGTTTACAAGCAATAAACTAATGTTTAACCTCCTGTGCTTTCAGGTTATTCACAACAATATAAATATTCTCCTTATCGGATATTCAAATACTACCCAGACTAATCACACTCTGTTGTGGGTGTGGATTGAAGGCTAGAGTCATCTTAGTAAGCAAAGTGTAGCTTCCTATCTGTGCTGAGCTGAAGGATGCTTCTGGTTGGAATGTGTCTTCGACTTGCTCTGTATGTGACTAGAATGTGATGTGAATGGGGTATATGGGGTCACCCTGAGAGCAGACACAGGATTCACTATAGAATCCTTTATAGCCAAGGGTTCTGCTATGCTGTCAATCTGTTTTGATGACTATGAGTGTGTTACCAGGCCTGAATAGGGTCCAGTCTAATGCCGGCCCAAGGCCACTTATTTAAGAGCATTACCAAATAATCTGATTATATTCCCTCTAAAGTGGACATATGCATTCTGGAGGTGAATGTCCATATTCTAGCCCATTTCATCTAAAAGTACAATTGCTTGCAGGACTAACATGGAGCGTGTGACAGAATCGTGCAGATTTAATTACCTGACTGAAAGGAGTCATGAAAGGAAAAGGCTTTTTCAGTCATTTCATGTGCGTCATATTTCGAATCCTCCAGGTCATTTCAGATGAATTTATCTGGCTCTGCTTCTGTCCTCCACTGAGTCTAACCAAAGGGCAGCCGAAGACATCTCGCTTCCCCCACGTTATCCCGCATATACAGCTAAAATATAAAAGCGCCCGTATTTCCCTAAGCGCAGTTAGATGTGCTTGTGCCCTGGATATCTTGTAACATTTCATTTAAGAGCAGAAAAAAATTGAACAGCCCCAAATATGTATTAGCTTTATTTTGCAATTTCCTTTTCACCGTGTTATCTCTTCAAATTATCCCCCTTTTATTCAGGTCTTCCGTGAAAGCTATTTGTTGATTCGAGCTCTGCTTCAGGGCCCATGTTTTTTCCACAGCTCCGCGAGCACCAACAAAGCCGCTTCCTCGGATAACGGCGCGCTTTTTGGCCCAAAAATCTATTCGCCGACTGAGGAGGATGGATATGAAAGAGCGTGTAATGAAAGAGAGAGAGGCAGAGAGGGAGAGGGACGGAGACAGGAGAGGATGATTGATTTGATGATTATTTTCATTTCCCTCGGGTTTCGCTGACCTTCACTTTATTCACTGTTTGGCCGAGACTGGGAGATCTCACGAATCCGACGTGTGTTTTCTCCAGATTTTCTATCTAGATTGTAGCCAAGACGTGAAAAACTGACCCAAATTTGTCCCTGCCTTTGTGTCAACAGCTCCAAAGGTCACCATGAGCTCATAAGTAATTTAATTTCCTCATCTGATTGCTGCAGATTTCTCATTACATTCACCGCTCTATTCTCTTTATTCTGCAGACTCCGAGCTGGGCATGTCCACGGTGAACCGTTGCCTGGACGCGGCCAAGGCCTGCAACGTGGACGACGTGTGCCAGAAGTTGCGCACAGAGTACGTGTCGGCGTGCATCAAGCCAGCTGGAAAGTCTGGCCTGTGCAATCGCTCCCGCTGCAACAAGGCCTTGCGGCGCTTCTTCGACCGTGTCCCCGCCGAGCACACCCACGAGCTCCTCTTCTGCCCCTGCAGTGACATGGCCTGCTCTGAGAGGCGTCGGCAGACCATCGTCCCCAGCTGCTCCTATGAAGGGCCAGAGAAACCCAGCTGCCTGACGCTAATGAGGACCTGCAGGGCTGACTATGTCTGCAGGTCAGTTCTTTCTTTTCAAGGCACAGTGAACAGGAGTTCGTGAGATAATAAAAAGCTAAACCTTCATAGCTTTGTCCTGCACCAAGCACCTGTTCCTCGGGTACAAAGAGAACTGCATGAGGCAATGGGAAGGCAGTCCACGAACCTTTAGTGCTGCCAGAGACAGCACGAGCAAGTCGTTTGCCATGAGATATGGCAGGAAGATCACAATAGTTGTGGTTGGTTTGAGAAGAAGCATGTAGGGTTTGGGGACCTGCTTCCCACCATCTCTCGCTACTCTCATTGGTGGCCGAGGGACACGGTGCCTACCACATACCCCAAACGTAGTCAGTTGTCTAGGATGGATATTAAAGCCTAGTCTGCAGTGGTAGAAAGTAACTCAGTAAGTGTGACGTGTTAGTGTACTGTAAGTAGTGTGTTGGTGTGCAGTAACTCAGTAAGTGTGACGTGTTAGTGTACCGTAAGTAGTGTGTTGGTGTGCAGTAACTCAGTAAGTGTGACGTGTTAGTGTACCGTAAGTAGTGTGTTGGTGT
>CM067474.1:58378409-58459312 GCA_034552555.1 Semaprochilodus insignis
AGTGTGTTGGTGTGCAGTAACTCAGTAAGTGTAACGTGTCAGTGTACCGTAAGCAGTGTGTTGGTGTGCAGTAACTCAGTAAGTGTAACGTGTCAGTGTACCGTAAGCAGTGTGTTGGTGTGCAGTAACTCAGTAAGTATAACGTGTTAGTGTACCGTAAGCAGTGTGTTGGTGTGCAGTAACTCAGTAAGTGTAATGCGTTAGTGTACCGTAAGCAGTGTGTTGGTGTACAGTAACTCAGTAAGTGTAATATGTTAGTGTACTGTAAGTAGTGTGTTGGTGTATCTGTCCTTCCTTTTGGCTTATGTGAGCATAAAAGCGTAACATATCCAAATGAAAGAAGTGTAAAGCGAGCCCACCAATCAGGGTACAGCCGTCACTGTGTTTTGAGCATGTTTCGACCTGTTGGACAAAGTTTGGTTCTAGCTAATGGAACCTGTTCTCCTTCAATGGTTTGTGCTTATGATCATCTGAATAGACATCAGTGTCAGACTAATTAATGAAAATTGGTGGACCAAAAGTGACACTAGAGTCTTTACACCTACAATGAGCTGATTAAGAGTCTTGTTCCAGAAATGATAATAGGACATTAGAACCATAATAAATCATGCTACTTTTACTTTCCATACTTAAGTACATTTGAAGGTAAATACTTTATTACTTTTACTCAAGTGGAGGTCTAAAGGAAGGACTTTTACTTTACTAGAGTAATCTTTTACCTTGGGAATCTCTACTTTAACTCAAGTACATGGTTTGTGTACTTCGTCCACCACTGGATAATAGGACATTAGAGCCATAATAAATCATGCTACTTTCAGTAAGTATAATGCGTTAGTAAATCATGTTAGACCGATAAACAGCAAAATTATGAAGTGACAGAGGAATTCTAGTGGATTGAACCAATTTCCTGAGAAAAAAACTTGCTGTATAAAACCTGTATACATCACTAACTGTGAATATGAGCAGCAGCTTAGTCAATGGGCTGTTATAAATGGACAACTGCGGCAACAGCTCTGTACTTGGTCTCTCTACTAAAAGAGTCACTGAGAAACTCTTACAAAGAATACAAGCGTTAAATAAAACATATACTGATTTGAAAGCCTGGTACTGTTAGTTACAGTTTGCCATATATATATATATATATATATATATATATAAATATTTAAATGAGTTTTATGCAAATTGCATTAGAAGAGATTTACATTTCCATAACATTACAGTACAGGTGGCTCAGCTGTGCTTGCTGTTCACATAAGACGTGTTCCTGCCCAGTTTAACCCCTGACAGGAAGCATGTGTTATGTAGGTGGTTAAGAAGAACAGCGCTTTACCTTGCTTGAACTCAGCTGAAAAGGCTAGAGGGACCTTGGATACTGAAAAGGTCTCTGGAGAAAGCAGCAGTGCATTTCACTATAACTTAAGATGTACTATAGAACTTCTTTCCCTCTACTTCCTCCTCTTAATCCTCAACATGCTAAAATAAGCTGATGCTGCTGGGCAGACAGGAAAAAACGCCTTCGGTTTGGTCTGCGAATCTGCTGAAGTCAAACATTTGTTACATATTGAGTCATTTGTTATGTTTTACAGTCAACCTTACTGTTTATAAAGAACTTTGGTTAAACCATGGCCAGGCTCCCTAGGGGTGAGGCTAATGACCGTAGACCCTGAGATAAAAAAGTAGCAGTGTCACACATTGCATGAGGTTGGCACTATGACTATAAATAACACAGAGAAAGCCTCCCTGTTACCAGAATAATTGGGTTTGTTGTATGGGGATAAGGCCTTTTCTGTGTTTTCCTAGAGCAATAAATAAAAAGATACAGGACGAGCAGCTTCTTCTTCTGTTCTCGGGTTTTCTTGATGGTTTTTGGTCAGAAAAGCCCTGAGAAATAGACCAGCTGCTATGGCAAAGGAAGATGGCATGTCATGCTGCTTTGCCCAGCATTTTAAATAAATAAATAAATAAATAAATAAATAAATAAATATATTTAATATTTAATAACTACACTGCAAAAAGGGGGCCTTTTTCTAGTTCATAACTCGTTATTTTTAACTGAATATTTTAATGTAGTAATAAACCATTATATCTGGTGAGTTTGCATCCAAATATCATCATTATGTCTTAAAACAAGCCCAAATAAAACTGACTATAGAAGCAATTTGTTGGAAATATTGTAATATAGTAATAATCTGAAATATTGTTTCAGCAACCTCATATTGAGAAATATTATATAACGCCTAGATTTAAGATATTTATTACTTGTCAAGATATACTTTTTTTGCAGAATAGAAGCAGAGGAGTTGAACAGGGACCATGAGCATGATTTATCACATCCAGTGGTTAAACTGATTTCACAAAGATTGTATCTTCAGAAAAAGTTATAGTTATTTAGGGCTATACTGAATAAATCAATGAATCTGCAGTTTGGGTGATGATTGTGCACACTCCGAGCGTTCGATATATTCTCACCCTGGTCTCAGAGCCTGGCGGACATTTGCACATTTACATGCATTTTTTTTTGTTGTTGAATGTTTATTAAAGGCTTTTTAAAGTCGTTTAAAGGTCTATTCTGGAATCTTTATAAGGTTATACAGGGTTTGTTAGTGTTCAGTTATTATTGTTTGATCGTTTTTTAAAAAGACTCAGTTGTCAAAATAATCAATATGCTTCTCAATATGTCATATAATCAATATCAAGAGGCCCACAGTCGTTACTGAGTGTAATGGGTAATGCTTTTCCCATAAGAGTATATATAGAAAAGTTAGTGGCTCCTTGATGCATCACGGTGAGAGTCTTGATGCATCAACATTTCTCCAGTGTCAGTAAGAATCATCGTCCTGGAGCGTTGTTCTGTATAGCCGGCTGTTGTGACTGCCACTCTCATTAGTGCTCAGCCTGCTATTGATCAGGGGACTGGACTGTGTGCTGTGGTTTATCCTGCAGGTCCCGCTTGGCCCAGTTTCAGTATGACTGCCAGCCTGAGGGCCAGTCCGCCAGCGGCTGCAAGCAGGGCAACTACGCTGCCTGTCTACTGGCCTACACTGGCCTAATAGGTACGTACACAGAGAGAGAGTGAGTGAGTGAGTGAGTGAGTGAGTGAAAAAGAATGATGGAGATGGTGATGAAAAGGAAAAGAGAGGGAAAGGAAAGAGAGAGAGAGAGAAAAGAGGAGAAGCAGAAAGAACATGTATTGACAAGGACCGAAATAACAGCTAGGAAAAGAAAGAGAGAACGTGAGAGAGAAGAAAGTCAGAGGGAGGGAAACAGCATAAGGAGACAGAGAGAGGGAGAGAAGAGAAAAGAGGGGGAAAGAAAATCTTGGAATGTGTGTGTGTGTGTGAGAAAGAGAGAATTGAGTAAGAGAAAGAGAGTGTTATAGAGAGAAATAGAGAGAGAAAGAGGAAAAGAGAACAAAGAGAGGGGAAAGAGTTGAGAGAAAGAATAATAGAGAGAGTGAAAATGGGAGAGAGAAAGAGTGTGAGATGAAGCAAGAAAGAGAGAAAGAATGTGTGCAGAGACAAAAAGAGATGATAGAGAGAGAGTAAAAAAATGAGAGAAAAAGAAGAGAAGAGATAGAAGAGGAAAAAAGAAAAGGCAGAAATGGAGAGAGAGAAGGAAAAAAGGGAGGAGGGGAAAGCAGAAAGAACATGTATAGAGAAAGAGGACAAAGTAGACAAGAGAGACGGAGACAAGGAGAGAAATAGAAGTGTCAGAGAAAGAGAGAGAAAGAGGGAAAGAGAGGAACAGAGAGAGATGTGAATGCGACAGGACTAGAAAGAGATAGACAGAGACTGGGATGCCGAAGTGGAGAACATTCTTTGAAGAAAACAAAGCTGAGTGAAAAAGAAAAGGAGTGGAGGACAATCATCAGGTACAGCAAGAGAGCCGGTGGTGAGAGAGTAAGAGATAGATAGATAGAAAGAAAGTGGGAATGGGTAGAGGGAGAGGGAGAGGGAGGTGGGAGGGATATATAGAGAGAGATTCTTTTTTAGGCCTTTGGAAACAGGACCTCCTCAGTGGAGGCTGTGAAGTGCAGGTGCTGTTATTGCTGTGTGAAATACCTTTGATGGCGATTGGCTCCGAACGCTCACCGTTTTATAACCCCCTCTGAAAACAGGGCGATTCTTTTTCATGGCCTCTAAAACAGACACTGAGACAGGCTTAATGCATTTCAAAAGTGTTGCCACCAGCGCCGCACAGCCCAAACACGCACGCGGTGGGGCAGTTTTATTAGTCGACCAGGAGTTTCTAAACTTTCAAGACACATAACACTTGAGTAAGCAGTTCAACTTCTCACTACACCATAAGGGCAAAAGGGTGGCATTGCACTTCATGTAGGAAACGTGTTAATTGCTTATGTGTGTTTGTGTATTTAGATGTTCATGTTTGTTGCAATGGGGAACTAACAGTAAGCAGATACACTATACAGACCGTTCTCATCTGCTGAAGTTTATTTTTGGTGTTAACATGAGGGTCTGCTATTTAAGTTTCACACTGAAAACATGAAAGGGCTTTTTATTCATTTATTTATGCTGTATAATTCAAATGCACAGTAGTCCAGATAAAACACATTGTCCCTTAAATCAGAATATACAGCACTGTGCAAAAGTCAGAAACTCTTAAATACATGTCAGGCCAAAATAAATAACATATGTTCAGCCTCTCATATTCAAGCTTTCAGTATTTACTGTGATGGACTGGCATCCTGTCCATGGTGTTTCCTTCTGCCCAATGAGTGCTGGTACAGGCTCCAGCATTCCACAACTCCCCACCATCCCCCATACCCAGGAGGATAAGTGACATAGAGGATGAATGGATGAATGACTCACTGTACTCAGCTTGTCCACACTTTACCTTCACTGCAGCTTCCATTTATTTCTGTTTCCTGCTTTCAGTTTGTCAAAGAAACCTACAGAGATGTTCCATACCTCCACGGTGTAGTCTTCTCTACCAACAACCCCAAACATATTCAGTAATGTTGGGGTCTGGATTCTGGGGTGGTTGGTCTATTGTTCTGAGGACCAAGAAAAGTTTCATTATCTGAAACCAACAAGTTTCAACATCTTGCGACTGCTATTCTTTTTGGTCCTATTTGAAGGTTTATATGATGTCATTTATACATCATAATTGAATTACTGAATGTAAGATTTATAGTGTAAAACATCCCAGATTTAACTAAAATTATCAACAGAATATGAAGAAATAAGTTTTTGACAGATGTCAAAGACGTCTGTGTACTGCGTCTGAGATATCTAGCTAAAAAGACATGTCTTGCCATCTAACCAGCTAGTGTAATACCACTTTGTACCCTTAAAAGGCATTAGTGGTCCATTAGTTGTCCAACATGAGAGGATGTAGAAGTAGCACTGCTGCCCTGACAGTGTATTCTAACCTCTTATCAGTCATGTTGAAGGTTCTGCCCCTGGTTAGATCGTTTAAGAACAGGTAGCCAATGAAAGAAACAAAAATGAAAAGATGGCTGAAGCTCTTCACACCTTACAGAACACGGGTGTCTTATATAACGCTTAAATAGACATAGACGCTTCATAGACAAGATATACTGTATATAGATAAATCCGTTAGACCGTAAAATTGTACAATTATTATTATTGTCATTATCAACCAAACAAAATATCCAGGTTATTATGTCGGTCTTAGGTAGCAGGGTTACTAACTCTGACACCAGTATACCTCCCACCCCTACATGCACTCTGTTGAGTGCTGATGAGGTTTTCTCTTTTACAAATAGAGTTTCACATCCAAAGGCGACTTCACCCAAGGTCATTACTCTTATTCATGAATCCTAGATCAGTGCATTCAATGCACAAATGACTTTAAGCTGATAATCTAACATTCAGACCACACAAGTCTGGCCAATGAATGTATTCTGAAAATGTGTTTTATTTCCACAGGCAGCTCCATCACGCCTAACTACGTAGATAACTCCACGTCCAACGTGTCTCCATGGTGCACGTGCTCCGCAAGTGGCAATCAGAGAGAGCAGTGCGCTGAGTTTCTGGATTATTTCACCGACAACGTCTGTCTCAGTGAGTCTCCCATGATCTCTTCAGATAATCACTGGAACACAGGACCTTTTGCATTACCGTTATCAGTGATAACGTATCTGTATAATGAACACACCTTGCATTACTGTTAACTGTGAATGATTTTCTCCCTGCTGTTATCACCAAAGCTATATCTATCCAATGATCCTTACGTTATCAGAGATGCTGCATCCGCAGGACGTTCTGCATTAGGACGACTCTGTTCATTACAGTTAATCTAAAGATTATAGTTTCCATTTTGCCAAAATAATGGAAACACCTTCAGTACATTTAAGGCATGATGCAACTCTAGCCGTGTTACATTCGTGTTTCTCATCAGACACTCAGAAATGCACTGGAGTGAAAAGTCTGCCTGTTCCAATAACGGGCAAATTGCTTTCATAATTATGTCAGGACAGCCTTGGCACAAAATACCGCTCGCATTAAACTCTCAAGTGTGGACACTGTAACATCATATTTGTTTAATGAACTGCACGGTTGGAGGGAATATTCTGCTCGTTTGTGTTCTCTCTTAGTGCAAAGACTGAGATGATGGTAGTCTTTGTTTATCAGTCACATTTGCATTGAGCGGTTTCTTAAGTGCAGAGCCAAAACAAGGCCGTTCAGACTGCCCCAGCTGTTTTAAAGGAAGCTTTCTGGGCAGGAAGTGGAGCCATAATGGTTGGGTTATGAGTGAGTCTGCTTTCTCTTTTCCTTAGTTGTACTTTGAGTGTTGCAAAACGTATGTACACTGTGTGAGTGTATTCAGCTTTCACTGCACTGAAAGAACACACAAGTTTCAACCTCAACATAAATACGAACTACATGCTAACATGTTTTCATTTATTCAAAAGGTTTCCCAGCATTGTTTCTCCATCTCAGTGAGATAAAAAAAATATACATTTGTTTTACTCATTTCCCCCACAAGCTGAGATTCTTTCTATCACCCATTCTCATTAAGAGTGCTTTTGTGATTTTGGACTTCCACATATGAACAGCTGCGACTCTGCTTTAAGCTTTAAACTCACAATCTCCTCATGTGGTTGAATTGAGGCTGAATTGTTTGGCAGTTGCACCACATGTGCGCATGCTACATCTCAAAGTTAAAACAAGAAATATTTTCTACAGCATATAAAAAATGTATGGACAGGAAATCTATATCTGTATACAATATAGATATCTAGATCTCTCTGTCTCTTTCTTTCTCTCTCTCTCTCTCTCTCTCTCTCTCTCTTTCTCTTTCTCTTTCTCTCTCTCTCTCTCTCTCTCTCTCTCTCTCTCTCTGTATAGATATATATATATATTAGCTGTGATTCTCTGGCATCAAATAATTGCACAGTTCTGATTCTGATTCTGGTTTTGGTGGATGCCTTCCCTGGCAAAATTTCCTGTAGACTGGGAATTTCCTGTTGAATGGCAACTCTGTCTGGTGAGCTTAGCTTGCAAGTAGGCTTATAGAAGCATATACCTCAGTAACTAGCAAGGTATAGACTACATGCCAAAATCATCATGTGCTTGCCTCAAACTATGATCCCAAAAAACAAAGATGTGGCGTCCTCATGGTAAGTCAGGAAAAGCTGTGTGCTTTAAGTTAAGCTGCCGTTCATTTTTTAAGTGTATACATTTACGTTTGCAAGAAGAAAAGCAGATATTTCAGATCATTTGAGTCGTTCGAAATATTATTTCACCTTCCGTATCTTCTGCAGATTATGCTGAACAGTGCTACAGGGAGAATAATAAATAAATCAACAAGCAGCAAACAAACAAATGCAAGGTGGATAACTCCAGATCTCCTTGTGTATGAATGAGAATGACATGTATATATGGATCATTCCCATCACTACAGTGACCTTGATATGGTTAAACACTGTCCACTGTCCACTCTATTAGACACTCCTACCTTGCTGGTCCACCGTGTAGATGTAAAGGTCATGATGATAGGTCATCTGCTGCTGCATAGTTTGTGTTGGTCATCCTATAGTCTTCAGTGGTCACAGGAAACTGCCCACAAGAATAATACCTGCTCTGTCCACTGAAGAACGGGGTGAAAGAGGAATATCAAAGTTTGCAAAGAAACAGATGTACTACAGTATGTACTTGTAAGAAAGTCCAAACTTCAGTCTGGAAATGCAGTTACACTATTACAGTTGAACCGTATAGCAAAACAAACGTAATAACTCTCAATTTTCCAAGGATTAAAAATAAAAATCATCCCATCTGTCTTTTATGTCTTACGCCTTGCTGTGCTGTTTAAGCACTGAAGGATACGTTTTACATTTTCCATCTGCGATTTTGCGCATGCAAATATTACTTGCCATTAATCTCTGTAACAGAGTCAATGTATGCATTTATCAATGTAGCATGATGAGTTATATGAATTCTGGAGAGAAGCTTCTTTTTCTTTCTTCCCCTCTCATTCCCTCTGCCTCTCGCTCTGTGTCGGCCTCTCTCTCGGATCTGTCATTCTCTCTGTTTTTCACTCTCTGTTCTCTTGCACTGTACAATAGCATGTCAGGCTCAGAGATGAGGCAGTTGGCCGTGATCCATTGTAGGCATCGTCTGAGGAAAGCTCTACAGTGCAAAGCATATTTTTCTTTGACTAGTTTTGCTTTCTCCCCTCTCTCTTTCTTTCTCTCTCAGACTCTCAGCATGCATCAGTGAATCAGTGAGTACGTTTACATGTACAAAATAATCTGAAAGCTACAAAAAATATGATTTTGGCATTAATTTATGTAGCCTGAGTAATAACAGAGAAAAACATGAGTCAGTAATTCAATTCTTTCGAAACACATGACGTACGCACCCCCTGCAGTTACTTTGCAGATCACCTATAAACCCATCAAAGGAGAAGGATGTGACATTTTGGTGCTAATGTAGTATCAAATCGGATTTAAAAATAGGCAAGTAATAGGCATGTAAGTTAACACTTTTATATTTCTGTTTTTTGATGTGATGGTAGAAGTGAGGTGGTGTTGTGACCATTTGCAAAATTCACCCACCTCCCTCCGCCCTTACTTACTTTTGCCATGACTATGAAACTTGCAGGTCAGGGCACCTGGTAGCATTTAAAGCACTTGTGCCAACTAGACTACAAACTGCAGCCCAAAGGAAGTGTGACAGCATATGGACAATATTTGAAAACATTAATTATACAAACATAAACTGCCTTTCATAGACATTTAATGCAGATACAAAGATGAATTTCTACAAAAACAACTGGACAGCATGTTTAACCAAACTATGTAAATCTGGCTATAAGTGCTGGATATTAAAGCGACAGGTTTACAGGTCTAAAAAGCAGGAAATTTGTATGACAAATGAGCTTCCAGGTGAGCTAACACTTCAGTTAACACGGTGCAGTTTTGTTGAGGAGTACATCCAATCTTTCAGTGAACTTTAACGACACAACACAACGAATTACATTCATACAGTGTTTAAACCCGTATGTAAGCACCATACAGTCTTTTATAGCCTCTAATTGATCCTAATATGATCCTGTGCCATTACTACCATAAGACAACATACAATGATTTTAGCATATACAGTAAAGACGTTTACTTTAGATGTTCTGGATTGCAGTTGTCCATAGAGTTCAATCAAAATCTAGTACTGTATTATGAATAACTCTCAGATGTGAGACAAACAAGCCACACACTGAAATGACAGGCGTGACATCAAATGCATGAACGTAGGTCTGTTACTATCACCAGCTACATTGCTAACAGCAGGCTACCTCTGCCGAAGCTACTACCATACTGCACAGTACATGCTGATGGTAGTTTTGGTTGATTTACATCTCTTATGCTGTCGGTTCGATTTCCCCCCCAGAGAAACCTACTTGAATCTGAAGTTACTTATGTAGACAGGGCATCATCTACAGAATGATGACTTCCGAGGTCTGTATTAACCATCCCAGATTAATGACATAGACTCAATTATTGGGCTAAAGTTCAGCTCTTTATCAGAAGGCCAATACTGAGCCAAATACTGAACCAAATACACCCACTGGCCACTTCATTAAGTACACATTGTTGTATTTAAATTCATTGTCCATTTTATCAGCTCCACTTATCATATAGGAGCACTTTGTAGTTCTACAATTACAGCCCCTACAATTGTTAGTGTGTGTTGTGCTGGTGTGAGTGTATCAGACACAGCAGTACTGCTCAGTGCCACTGCTGGACTGAGAATAGTCCACCAACCAAAACTATCCAGCCAACAGCGTCCTGTGGGCAGTTTCCTGTGACCACTGATAAAGGACTAGAGGATGACTAACACAAACTCTGTAACAGCAGATGAGCTATCATCTTTGACTTTACATCTACAAGGTGGACCAGCAAGCTAGGAGTGTCTAATAGAGTGGACAGTGAGTGGACACAGTGTTTAAACACTCCAGCTGAGAATGATCCACCACCCACATAATACCTGCTCTGTGATACTCCTGTGGGGGTCCTGATGACAAAGTATGCAGAGAAACAGATGGACTACAGTCTGTAACTGTAGAGCTATAAAGTACTCCTATATGGTCAGTGGAGCTGATAAAATGGACAGCGTGTGTAGATACAAGGAGGTGTATCTAATGAAGTGGGTGTACATTATCCAAACACGTTATTGCAGAAAGTCAGTAAGCTTAAAGACAAATCAGTGTGGATGTAACATATATTATTCATGTAGAAACGATGCACCCATGTAAAGAAATAAATGCAGTACTTTTCTTTAGCGTGCTGTTGATGTGACCACTTGAATGATCTGGTAACTGCTGAAATCAGATAATGAGCATATTATTGGTGCGCTTGTAAATGTGCTCAGTGAGCCTCTTCTCTTATTATTGCCCCTCTGCACTGTCACTCGCACACTCACCTCAGCCCTGTCTGGCATGCATGGCCTTTTTTCCTGAATTATCAACAATGATTCATCCTTATTATTGACTCTGTGTTTTAGTTAGGGCCCTTTCAAACATAGATCTCTCACGCGCAGTAACTCTTCTGCGGCTCTCTGAAGTGAGGGACATGTGCGGAGGAGTGTGAGGATTGCGAGAGCTGTTTGGCCGAGCCACTCGTGAGGGAGAGTTAATGAGAGGAAGTGGAGAGAGGCAGGTGCAGCTGAAAGACCTGAGAGGAATACTGAGCGCTCGTCTTTTCCCTATTCAAGCCACAGCGAAAGCCCACAGCGGCCCACCCCGCCCGCCAGCCCCTGAATTCAAATATCTGTCTGATAAAAGAAGCAAAAGCTGAGCATGAAGGGTGCTCTCCAGCACGGCAGGCCAATTTTCTGTTCCTACCCCTCTGAATGTCTTCGGTCCGAGCTTTGACTCTGGAACTGTTGTCCTTTTTCATTGAACAGGGAACGCTCTTCTGACATTTGGGAACGGAATGGACCTCACGCCCACTCCCAGCCAATCAGAGCGCCTAAGCCCTGTGACGGACACAGAAGCACGGCACACCACTCCCGGCCTTGTATCCATGGATACGGAACAGAACATTGCGAGCCCGGCTATACCTACACAGGTGAGGGTTACAGGAGGGGGAATGGAGAAATTGGAGCATTTAGAGCTGCTCTCAATACAGCGTGGCCCCACAGCAAAAGAGCACCAGCCAGACTTTTATTGGTATGGATCAGGTGGTAATATCAAAAGGTACTGCGCTTCCTTTGGGGATTTACACCAAAATCACAGTTTTCAACTCAAGTTATTCTGCTCGTGCTTACAGCAGCAGAAGGCAGTGGGGGGGTCAAGCTGAATTTACTGACACTGCTAGAATCTAACAGAGAGATGCTGTTGCATTGTATTGAGTTTAAATGTGTACATTACTTCCACACTAATGACATGACATGACATTACATCATTTGCTAGCAGTATCCTGATAACTGGGCAAAAATTCCAGGAAAATTCCAGGTACAAGATTTCCATGGGAATAAAATGCTGTATATCAGCACAGTTATTCCCCAAAGTGAGTCAACTGAAAGACAACTTGCGTTGATGTAATATATGCATGTATGCATGTATGTAAATGTATATATTTTAATCATATATGTATTTTAAATAAGTCAGTGTAACACATTTACATGCACATAGGTAGATATACACAGTGGCGGACGAAGTACACAAACCATGTACTTGAGTTAAAGTAGAGATCCCCAGGGTAAAATATTACTCTAGTAAAAGTAAAAGTCCTCCCTTCAGATCTCCACTTGGGTAAAAGTACTAAAGTATTGACCTTCAAATGTACTTAAGTATGGAGAGTAACAGTAGCATGATTTATTATGACTCTAATGTCCTATTATCATTTCTGCAACAAGACTCTTAATCAGCTCCCAGTAGGTGAAGAGACTCTAGTGTCTCTCGGTCCACCAGTCCTTTAATAGAAGGTCATTAATTAGTCTGACACTGATGTCTATTCAAATGATTATGAGCACAAAACACTAAGGAGAACAGTTTCCTTTAGGTAGAAGTATAAAAAATAAGCTTCAGCAAAGTTTCAGATTTAATTTAAGATTTATTTAACTTAGTTACAAGTTAAAGTTAAAAAAAAACTTGCTTTGAACAGGTTTACAAATGAGTTTTCCTTTACTATATTGCATCTGTAGGTCTCTGTTAATAAACATAAACAAGCCAAAACAAATTTACTTTAAAAGGAAACAGTGTTTGTATATGACACTCACCAGTCACAAGTACATGTGTACATATTTCTACATTGTGGTCTATTTACCCCAAGATATTTGAGTTTGAAATGTAGTGGAGTTAAAGTACGAAGTCGTCCAAAATGGAAATACTTCAGTAAAGTACAAACACACGGAAAAACTACTTAAGTACAGTAACTAATTACATTTACTTCGTTACTGTCCACCACTGGATATACACCAATCATCCATAGCATTAAAACCACTTTATTGTTTCTACATACATAGAGTTCTACAATTACAGACTGTAGTCCATCTGATTCCCTGCATACTTTGTTAGCACCCCTTTCACTGTGTTCTTTAATAGTCTGGACCCCCACAGGACCAGCAGGTATTATTATGGTGGTGGATCATTCTCAACACTGCAGTGACACTTGGTGTGTGTTGTGCTGGTGTGAGTGGATCAGACACAGCAGTGCTGCTGGAGTGTTTAAACACCTCAGTGTCACTGCCGGACTGAGAAAAGTCCACCAACCAAAAACATCCAGCCATCCAGCTGACTTACAGCAAATTACACTATGTGCAACACTACTGTTATCCGTTTTCTTACCTAGTCCTGCAGTTTTCGAGATATCAACACCATTCTATCTCTGGAATGTTTGGTCTGATCGCATTGGTGTGCTTGTATCCAATTTTTTTCTCAGTAGGAATGAGTCGGGTGGAAAGTGCATGCCCATCTATTGAACTTTTGTTCGACCGTCAGACACTGTTTCACATATGCTATCTCAGGGCAGCAAGCGCTTGCCTTAAATTTCTTGTGCTGGGCTTTAATTGAGGATTTCTAGACATAATGTCTTTCCATCTCTGCTTCAAGCCTATGGGACATTTTCTGCTTCGTACAGCAATATCTTTAAAAACTACTGAAATCAATTACACAACACATTTACAACCCACATTTTCAGCCCAAAATGATGCAGTGCAAGCAGCACTCTGTATTAAGTTTAAACATAGGGAAACTTTGCACACAGCAATATACTTTTACAAGCTCATTTGTCTTTTTTCTTCTGTTTTGTAGGACACAGAGAATGAAAGACTTTGGGGAGACTCCACCATTCCCTTCAATACACACGGCAACTCTGCCCACATGAGCGCTCACCTGTCTGTGCCAATGTTGACCTGTCTCCTCCTCATTCTCCTGATTGTTTCTGAGCAGTAAAACTGCTGAAGGGTGTTTGGGAGGTCTCCTAGAAAGAGCCTGGGACAAAGGACCAACTGTGCCAATATTTTTTTATTCCGGAGTGTGGAAAAACCAATCCCTCGACAGCCCATTGTTTCCGACATCTAAGTCATCGTATTATCATGTGTTTCTGTGGAACTACAAACGCCTGCGAGCACCTGCCGGGGCTAGACTTTGCAAGGCAATGACATTTATTCATGGAAGTGATGTATGGTTTAATATAGCTTGAAAGCTACTGGGAATCATACCTGTACATATGTACATATTATAATGCAGAGTCATTATCAGAATTTATTGTATGTGAACAGTTTCCGCATCAAGTCCGAGGGGCAACTGAAAACGGTGAAGGCTGCTGTGTTCTAAGATCCAAATTACTGGTCAAAGCTCAGAAATCAACTCCTGATGAAATGTGTGGAGGAAGGAATCGAAGCCTTGTTTTTCTTTTATAGCTCCTCATGCATCACTTCAAGCGTTCGGAGGCGCCCCAGGAGGAAATGGGGATTTAATATTGTTCTGTTCAAGTTGACTGAGGAGAAAGACGAAGGCTGTTTCTGATCAATACCGGGACAGCAAAGCCTCTGGGTGGAGGTAAACAATACGTCTCTCAAAGCTTGAACCGTTACTCTGGACGAATACCAGTTTCTAGATCATTCCCAGGTATGCTCTGTGTTTTCTGGAAGACAGCTCGTTCTTGCTCTCTCGCTCCGCCTGACTGAGCATCAGACATAAGCTAAACGTTTGCAGTACATGTCCTTCTCTCTGTTGCTCCAGTCTTGTCCAAGCAAAACAGATCATTCTGAGACAAGTTTCTCAGTGTACCTTATTCTACATCTCTGTTCTTATATGAAGATGAAAGGCTATGATGGCCATACATGCTTGAAAATAAAGCTCCTGAAAAGGGTTCCTTGGAGTGATGCCATAGAACAGGAGTCACTAATCTTATCTTCAAAGGGTCCATGTGGCTGAAATGTTTTATTTCAACCAAATAGGAGAATGTCTCATATAACGGTTCAGTTCCTTAAAGACTTAGACCATCTAATTGAACAAATGGAATGAGGTGTTCCTCTGTTTGACTGGAAAGAACACCTGCAGCCACACCAGCCTTTTGTGGCTAAAACCATCAACTCCTGCCATAGAAGAACAAGCGTGGGTACCTTTCAGTGGATGGTTCTTGTAAATTAGATGTGAAGAGCGAATGTAAAGAACCCTTCACATAACCTAAAGGACCTATTTCAAAGAAAGATTTTCCTGGAAATGTACTGTGTAAAAATTAGAGACCAGCATTTCATATATTTCAATTCTGTTTGAAACAGACATTAAGAACAGATTTCTGAGTGGAGCTCCCAGTGGATGTGCAAGACTAGACCACCAAAGCTATCAGATAAACAGCACTTATAACTTTCATCTTTGAGAGAAATTCAAGCTCCACTCTTGCTTCAGATGTGAAAAAATCCACAGGTGTTTCTGTCCGTCCTTCCACCGTGAGAAGAGAACTAAAGGCTAAGGGTGTGTACATGTTAAGAAGCCGTTACTGAGAAAAAGACAAAACGAAGAAAATGTGCACACTGAAAAAAGACATATGAGGTGTGGAGTGAGGTTTTATGGTCTAAAGAGTCAACGTAAGTAATTAATTTACAATCAGTAATGACAAGATGTCAAAGAAATTGCAGCCAACTTCCAAGACCGACCCTTGGAGGTCTAAAGAAACATATTCCTGCAGGTTGTTTTGAAAACTTGAGAGCAGGTCCCCTAAAAGCTATGAAACTGTAGGAAAGGTAAATGGTGAACACACTAAACATTGATAAGTTCCTTGCTCCAGCCTAGTCACCAAGCCTTCCTTTCACTGGGATCTGCGTTACTTAAGTGTGTGGAGGTGTTATTCGTCAACAGTCCATTGAGAAGTGCTATGCCACTTCTGACACCAGTGCAGCGTTGCTGTAAGACACAGGGGAGACCATGATTCTGCTGCAAAAAGCGCTCAACATTAGCAGAAAAGACGCATACAAACACACAAACTCACAGGGGAGGTCACAAATAGCCATACACCCTCACGGTGATCACTGCCCAACACAAAAGACCTAAACAATAAAGACCCATTTCTGGCCACAGTAGCACATACCAAATACCTGTAAAATGACAGACAATGACATTAACGACACAAAATCTCCAGAGGACATCCTCCTGGCATGACTGTTAATGTCTGTCTCAAATTGAAATTAAATAAATGAAAGAGTGGTCTCTGATTTTTGCACTGTTCAGTCCAAGAGTCAACTGGGATATATATATTGTTCAGAGTGATGGAGTAAATTAACCAGTGCTGAATTACCTCTGCCAACACTGAATTAACTTTTGCAGTATTAAATCAGCTCTTACAGTGTTCTAAAGAAGAGATTGATTGTTATTAATATAGCCCTGGTGAATTTATCTACAAGTGCTGTTACAGTTTCCCCATGATCAAAAAAGTTCAGCTTTGATTTGTATCTTGTGTGAATTCTCTCCCTGCATAATGTCTTTATCTGTAGAGTTGCATCTCTCTCCGGGAGTGTCAATGGAGCTGCTCGCACTGCCTGAGAAAGCTTGAGGTGGCTGTCAAAGCTCATACGAACACATAGGGGTCGTGACCGTTCGGCTGGTCCGACTCCCCTTGGCGCACCTCAGCGAAAGGCTGTGAATCTCATTCCGGAACAGTATGAAGTTCATCTCAGTCGCTGCCAATAAAAGATGCTGGTTCATTTAAAGCCTGTTGCTTTTGTTTCGTCACTCGGAAAAGTGAAGTGTGGCAAATGGAAGAACATGCGGAGGAAAGTTTGTCAGGTGACGCTCTGCTGAGCGTGGGTTTCTGTCAGAAACAACATGTTTGATGCCAGTGGAGTGGGGGAGGTTGTTCCTGGAAAGGAAAGAGCTGACGCAGAACGTGTTCGGTACTTGATAAATCATGTACGATTACAGCAGGGGAGTAGCTCTCTGGATCTCAGCAGGGTTGATCTTTTCAACAGGCGTAGGCTGGGTCATGCTAAATCAAAAGTGCATTTAAAGATGTTCATTTTGAACTGGGCGAGTGCAGCAGTCAGTGAGTTTTATTTGTGACATTCAGTTGTAAACACTGCACTTTAGTTCATCAGCAGAGCTCTTTCTCTTTTGAAGGTGATAAAAGAAGCAATTATTTTTGGAGACGTTTTGCTGTTTTAGGTGCTAGAAACCTTTTGAGCTTGTTGGGTTTTTTTTCTACACAAAGTGGTTAAATATCTAGTAGACCCATACGACACCTTGCTGTTGCACCCAAAACAAAGTTCTCTGTGGTCCTCACACTTAGTACTTAGCATCAGTGGTGGACAGTAACTCAGTAAGTGTAGTGTGTTAGTGTACTGTAAGTAGTGTGTTGGTGTATCTGTACATTTCGAAGTCTAATGCCTTACTGTTACTCCACTACATTATGGTCAAATCCGTCCTTCCTTTTGGCTTATGTGTGCATAAAACACAACATGCCAAAACCAAAGAAGTGTAAAGCGAGCCCACCAATCAGGGTACAGCAGTCACTTTGTTTTGAGCTTGTTTTGACCTGCTGGACAGAGTTTGGTTCTAGTTAATGAAAACTGTTCTCCTTCAGTGTTTTGTGCTTATGGTCATTGTAATAGACATCAGTGTCAGACTAATTAATGACCTTCTATTAAAGACTGGTGGACAGAGAGTGACACTAGAGTCTTTACACCTACAATGAGTTGATTAAGCAAAGAAATTCATGTTCCAGAAATGATAATAGGACATTAGAGCCATAATAAATCATGCTACTGTTACTCTCCATACTTAAGTACATTTGAAGGTAAATGCTTTAGTACTTTTACTCAAGGGAGGAACTTCTACTTTTACTGGAGGAATATTTTACCTTGGCTGTCTCTGCTTTAACTCAAATACATGGTTTGAGTCTTTCGTCCACCACTGCTTAGCTACAGGACATCCCGACTTTAGTTGTTTACAATGTCTTACAGTCTTAAATTAACCTCACCAACTTCATGCTTCAAGCTTCTCCTGTCCCCCCATCACCTTAAACAGCTTCTGTTTGATTTCTTTTAACTGACTCTTCAGAAAGAATAGACGCTGTGGATGTTTAGAAGTGGACGCCAAAGAAAGAGAACCTCTGCGAAAACAGTCACCTGCTGTCTCCCTGTTCTGTTACCCAATTACTCCGAATTTCAGCATCCACACAGAAAAAGCCCCGGCTATTAAACAAGCCTCGGCTTTCTTCCCAGCTCTGATGCAACTATGCCTCCACAATCCTTTCTGTCAATAGTGCTGATTAGCTTTTGGACACAAATAAGGATTGTTAAAAGACGCATTCAACAGCCTTTAACAGCATTAATGGTTATTTTGATGGAAGTGTTTTAATATATTTTCATGATTTTTTTTAAAGCTCTTTTCCAGGCATAGAAGAAATTGCTTTTGACATTCAAAATCCTTAAGACTGATAACAGTGATTTAAGAAATTGGAAATGGTCTTATTCAAATTTCAAACTGTTTCCAGCGAACTTCAGCCAGCGAAAAACAAACAGCTAAAACTTAGAATGCAATTTCTGAGAATGGCAGGTGAGCAGATAAAGTGCCGTTCTGAAAAACAAGCATCTATTGTCCACCGTCCCATAAACGTACCACTGGAATTATGATTGGAACCAAAAAAAAACTCATTATGAAGTCCAAATATCTGCTGTTAGGAAATAAATGACTTTGCATTGTGTGAAACACAGGTCGGTTTTAAGTGTTATGCATTTGCGCCAAGTGCTGCTTTTGGCTCTGAGCAATATAAGCTCAGATTCCTGGTCACTCTAAATGAAAACCCTCTGCAACCCCGCAACAAACTCATTTCACATGGGATCTTGGATCGGTGGCAAAATAAACTCAACATAATCACGAAGCAGGGGAAATCAATTAAATCCATTTGCTGAGACACGCTAAAAGCGGTTGGTTTCTGAAAAGGCCCCAGGACAGAGCCGGAAAGTGCACGATGGTGTAATGTAGTGGAGTGCCCCCACTGCACAAATCTCTACTGCAGTCCAGGCCTCTCATCTCCTTGCTCTCATCTCTCTTGCATTTAATTGATCCGTCTGGGAGAAGAAGCACACCATGTCATAATCCATCTCACTACTCTATTGGCATCTCTATCAAAGGTAATTGTTTGATAGATTTGTCAGAATGCACACCAGAATGCGATATTCAGGACGTTTCTGATTCCATGCTGAAGAAGGCCAGAGACGGGGGCTACCCACTGCAGAATTATGACAGATTTGGGGCGCAATTTCTGCACTGATGGAACCAAGACTATTGTCCTGACACCAACACGGCCTGAACTAATTCAGTCAACTCTGTATGACATGAACGTTTTGCTTGGTTTCTGATGGCATTTAATTTTGTCTTGCATCACATTGCAAGGAATAGTCTAATCAAATTAGCCTCGCAGGTCCAGTGCGGAACTAAAGAAGCAAATCTGAACCTCAAACATGTCTTGGCTGATTGACGAAGGGTTCTTCAGCAAAGGGAATGGTTTTATTTAAAACCATGAGTTCTAAATAGAACCGTTTCATAGAGAACCATTTCTTTGCGTGATCAAATGGTGAAATGATGAATGTGTTGTATATGGGTTTATATAGAACTCTATGAGTGTATTCACTGGGTTCCCAGCTGAGTTTGAGCTGTTTTTGGAGATGCAGCTCCACAAAAGACAAAGCACAAAACAAATGGGCTGAATGTCTTTGAATGCAAATGACATATTTTTTGTTCCTCATGAATGGCTACTCTCCATTTTGGAAAAATTTAAGTAGTGTGGAAAGCTTCATTGCTTTTTTCAGAAGCTAAAACTTTCAGTGCTTGCACATATAACACAAACACTTATAACTGCTTTTGGAGCTTGTGAGTTCTCTGATGGCTGTGAAAAAGTTCTAGTTGCTGGGAAACAGCTGATCATTTAGCTCAGTTGTCATTATGCCAGTGCTAAAGATGACTGTGATTGGTCAGACAGTTCATGTCGGTGGTGAAGGTTCACAAGAAAACAATCAGAAGACAAATAGAATAATGTCACATTTTCATAGAATTATGTGCAAAATATGCTCCAATCGATTTTCTGAATAAATTGCATGAATGTATCCAGTGTGTAAAGACCTTAACCATAATGACAATGACCATGATGGGAAAGGAAGTTGAGAGGACTAATTTAACATTAAATACTCTCATAGCTTTAAATAGCTTAATGATATTAAATAATACATAAATCTAATATTTTATTCCCCTTTTACTGTTAAAACAATGGATTATTAGTATTAATAAGTGATTAGGTTATGGTACAGTGAGTTTCCTACAGTCTCTGTGGACCATTTTCAGAGTTCAGCATATATGAGGAGAATTTATTGAATTTTCTGTTCAGTTTAATGTCCTAGTGATCTGTTTGAGTTCCTAATATTCCTTTATGGGTTTTGGATATAAGCCATGTGAACATGGAACTCACTTGATTACTCACCCACAAGCAGCAGTCTGAAGTTCATCCAGCAGGGGGAGCTACTGCCATGCATGAATGTACATGTTTATAGTCACAACATTCAAAACAAACATGTGTTAAGCCACAGTTATAGTTAATTTAACAAGCCAAAAGCCAGTTCACATGAGAAGGCAATTAACTTCCAGTAGTGGTTAATTTAGCTTCCCACCAAGTTCGTCTGGGTGAATTTTAACCCGCCCAAATTCACAAACCTCAGAAGTGTGAACCAGTCAAAAACAGGTCAAGCTGTTGCATCTTTTTTCTGAGAAAAACAATATTTGCCATTCACCAAATAATACGTCAGGACTGGACTGGTCCATCCGTATAATGGAAATACTGTCGGTCTGGTGTGAATGTGGCTTTACTCAGCTTTATAACCTCATCATCAAAAGAATAATTGCACGAATAGTTGCACCCAGAAGGAATCAACCGACAGGAATGAAACTTGGTGGGTAGGTTTGACATTATGAGACATGCAAATGATTCAAGTTTCACGCTCTGCCGTGAACAGGACGGGCCTTATAGCTGTACCTGACTGACCCAACAGCCACGATTGTGGACGTTCAGTGAATAGTGACGCCCTCCATGAGTCATCCTGATTGTGCCAGCACCATTGGCAGACAGCTGCACAACGCAGGACTACATGCTACATGTTACGATGACTGCCCCTAATACCACGTCAACGTTGCCGAAGACTGTCATGGAGTTTCTCAGCATGGCAGCAGGTCATCTTCAGTGACTAGTGGACTCACCGTGGTCAGTGCCAAGATGAGTGGTTTGACTCCACCTCCACCCATGACAAGACGTCTGGCATGTTGTGTTATCAAACAGTCCGACGCCATACTGAGAGACACTACTTCTGTAGGTGTAGCTCAATAAATATTGCCCATATCAGTCTAAATTTATCATCATTTATTGTTCCTGGTAACTGTTCTTTTGATGATGAGTGTATTATTAATGGTTAATGATTTTCATTATAGTTATTCAGTAAATCCCTTAATGTTAAAAAGGGGTCGGTGCAGTAAATATTATAATTATATAATTAAATAAATAATTCTAATTATATAATTAAATATTATACTAAGAAAATATTGTGCAATTTATTTTTTGACGTTCCCCATCCTACAGTGCAGACATAACTCTAAAAGCTATTGCACTTTTCCTTCAACTGAAACAAATGGTGTTCCTTGACATTGGCCCTCACGCTGCTTTGGGTTGCAACTAAAAGGACAGTATTTATGATTTATTAGCAGAAATAATAGACAGTGAGCACCTTGGCCAAGCTGAAATATCTTGTTGCACCTCATTTGAAAATGCCAGCGGCCTCAGTCATGTAACCTTTCCTCTGTGAATCCATTGCCCAGAACCCACAGGGTTCAAAAGGAGTGCCAGCCAAGACTCAGAAGGTGCACAACATGATGTGTTTTCTAACTCAAATTGTGGTCATTGGATATTTGATGGCTTGAACTCATTCGTTGCTTACTGTCACTAAAGACACAGAGTCCTCCATGCATGGCCTCCCGTGGCGGGAGGTTGGTGCTTTGATAGCTTTGATCGACTCCCTTTAGATGTGGCTAAGTTTTAATGATTCTGACACTTCAAGGTGATTCCTCTGGAGAGCTGATAATGACCCATCTCTAGTGTTTTGTCACCATGGATATTACATCTCTTAGGAGAGTTTGTGGGGGGTTGTGCAGGGAAAGGAGAGATGGGTTTTAAATGTGTTGGTCTTTATTGCCTGCATTTGCAAGTCATATGGACCTGGCATTTAAGCCAGACGTCCATGACTAAAGAAGAGTCACCGTGAGCGTCGAAAAGGAATTGTTTTTGGCTACTGATAAACACAAAACATATTGCACATAAGTAAAAATGCTAGCGTAGTGCTTCTAATCTCTTATGCTGTTGATGTCAGGGCTGTTATTTTCCCTCTCTCTCTGAAGAATGTCCATTATGTAGGACACTAAGAGTCTCCTCTAAAGGTGGCAATACCATTCTCTCTGCAGAAACCCCATTTTCTCCAAAGTTCATCCCCAACGACGCCTTAAAGCTGAGCACGATCGATAGAAACAATCGAGGAGTGTGCTGGAGGTGGGGTGAGGGGGGTCGAAACCTCTTGCCATTAAAGCAAGCTTCCAACTCAACCTGGACTGAATATCTGGCTATTCACCCTCCTCTTTCCCAAGGATGTCTCAGCATTCAGAAGAGCTCTTTGCACACGCACAACTCCTATTATTTCCCCAGCTGGAGTTTGCAGGGGACTATTATGATCGATTTTCTCTTCATTGCTGTAAACACTGCGTCAAAGAGGGCGCAAGTTCATGAAACATGCCGACTTAATTTTCTCTGAGCTTCAGCTTTGCTGGCTAATGGCTTGTTGTGAGCCATCCATGCTTCAGGATTCACTGATACATCGCAGCAACACAGTTTTCCCTTCGGTAGCCCTCAAAGGAACACCAGAGCCACCCTGGTGCTTTAAAGCTATTTGGTCTGAGTAATGCTAAAACAATGGTTCCAACCCAAATGTAATTTGCACAATTACCCCATTACCCCAAATCATCGGCGGAGATTTCATTTCACTGTTGGGGGGCCGACAATAAACAGAACAATTTCTGCAATTCCTAAAAGGGGCATCAAATGTACAGTTGTATTAAATGAGGAAAGCTTTATTACTTCTATATATATTGTATAATAGCTAAACAAATAACCAGAGGGTCGTACCAGCATTTCAAAGGTTTTAAATCATTTTATTAATAGAAATAATGATAATGGTTTTCGTAGTGTGCCTTGTAAGTCCCGTAGCCTATACAGTATATATGCTTTTGCAAGTTAAACAGCAATGCCCAGAATGGCCTGTAGGTGGAATTGGAACACCATATAAGGAGGTAGTTTATCTAATTACATTGGGTCTCGATCACAAACCTCTCTCACCAATTCCCCAAATTTCTTCTTAAAACCCACTTGTGAAGTTTTCATGAAGATTCTGGCAATGGCCAGTATTTCCTTATTAGGGATTTGTTTTTAGGGATTTGTGAGTTTTTCTTAGGACCGTTCTCAAGAATTAATTTAAACTTAGGAGGATATCAGTGAATGAGGCCCATTGAGTATGGAGCGATCTTAGCTGACAGAATCTCTTTTGAGAAACATCATGAACACCATTTGATATGAAATTGCCTTGTAATCATAATTTTCAGATTTAGGTTAAAATACATCTAATTACTTTTAACATGAATTCCCGAAGAAGCAGACTGCTAATGTTTGCCTGTCCAGAACACTATCAAGCCTGCCAGAAACATATTTCATATTTTAGCATAGTGTTTGTTGTAATTATACCTTTTGTATAAAAAGTCTTTATTTATGTCCAAAACTGTGAACAAAATTACATCATGGCAGGCATTTAACACACAGTGAGAATAAAATAAAATAAATAGGCTACTACAAAACCCCGATTATGTGGGGTAAGATGATCTTAAATATTATATTACAGAAATATTACTGTTACCACCTACAAAAAGATTAGGACCAAGTATCCTGCATCATAACTACGTGTTTGATTTTGTAACAAAGCAAACTGCTCAAACGTCAGTAATAAAGTCAGTGATATATGGTGATTTTCGTTGTGGAGCTCCATCTTCAGAGACATACATGTAGTAGAAGTAATGAAAAATATCTGACAGGTCCACTGACACTCATACAAATGAGGTTAATGTGTGTGGGTTTTCAGGGATGGTAGGCAGTGGACCAAACCACTGTGAGGCATATGGATCTTTGAAAGTTTAAGTTCTGTCAAGTATATATTAATAGATTTTAAAAAAGTTATATAGCTATGTACCAAATTAATTCAATCAAAGACATGTTTGGTGTCCACAAACCAATAGCTAACAACTAACAAACAATGGAAGCTTATAGGCATCAACAAGGATGAACTGTTATTTATTTATTTATTTATTTATTTATTTAATATTATTTATTTTGTTTGTTTGTTTGTTTCGGTTGGGGGGTTGTGGTTGTTTGCAGGATGATCTAGACAAAAGGCCAGGGCTCAATTTAGTCCCATTGCACTCCAGGCCATCACATTGTCAGAAGAAAACTGTCCAGGTAGATTTTAGTTCCCCAAAGTACTATCAATGTATATGTACCCTCAAAGGTGCAACAATGTCCTAAATGCGTATTACTATTAAATTACTATTAAAATCATTAGATGCGGTAAAATGATTTGTGTAGTTCTATGTACTATTTTTTTCGGGTGCACCTATATGGGTGATGCCGATATCCGACATTTGACAAACCTTAGCTTTAAAGGTACACTACATTTACTTTCTCAGATGATTTTTAAACATTTGTACATATTATTTTAAAATATAAAACACAAAAAAAGCACAATTAAACCTTACAGTTAAAAAATATTTCAAATGTAAATGCAAAATAATATAGTTGAATTATGTTCAAAAACTACAGGCACTGTGACTGTACTCTTGCATGTACCACCCCAGTGACTATGTTTGTACCCTGATACTTTCATACTCTTGCTTCAGGCTGTGTTGAGCTGTTGAGTAATGCCAAATAGACTTTGTGTGGTTTCTGGCACTGTATACCATGCCATGCTGTTATTTATTAAAATAGCTCAATCCAGTAGTAACAACCATCTTAAGTTTAAAGACTAGACAAGCTGCTCTTCTGATGATGTATCTTGAAGGTTTGAGGAACATTTGAAAAACCAGAAGGACTTTGAGGTAAATGTTTGGGGGCAGGCTCTTGTTCGGTGACTGAGGTAAGGTACACTAATTATGCATATATTAGCCTATATTACAGTGGCTCTGTTAGCAGTGAGGATTAGACGACATGGACGTAAACATATAGATGCAGCATTGGCCGCTGGAACGTTCCTCAACATATTGATTCGGGCAACAACTCTCAGATGACTGGACTGGAAAAAAGATCCCTGAGTCATGTGCACTTACAATTCACTGGTTGTTTTTGGTTGTATTTGGCCTTGCCATGAGCACAATGGCCAGTCACAAGATAACACCTCACAATTTATGCAGGCGTGGGCGTTACCAAGTCATCCCCTGAGGTAATACCACAAATAATCAGTTTACATACTGCTATCCTATGACTTATCAGTGTAATGCTGCACTACAAAGCACTGGATAACATGACAAACACCATACTCAATCCAAGATCTAGGGTGAAAGCACTTTTAACAACTCACTAACACATTTTAAGATTAGTGTGCAATGATTTAGTCATGCACTGCAGTTCACAGTCCTAATTGGCGGGGTATACGTTTTCATTACTTTTCGGCTACATTAGCCTCATGGCTCCAGTGTAAGCTTTGGACATCAAGCATGTCTGATTGAATACACTTAGAGCAATAGCAAAAGTGTGAAAATTGGATTTTTGGTCGAACTATTGCTTTAATCCATCCTTTCTATGACACCAAATTAAGCATAATAAGGAAGAATGCCACAGGTTCTAATTGGTTGACAGTGATGAGATTTGGTGTAGTTATACCTTATACACATCTAAGTGTACCCATTTGAATGTTTCTGAGTATAAGCATTTTTTTATATACTTTCATTTACAAATTTGATTAAAACTTCAATGTCATTAAAATTCAAGTAAAAATAAGGACCAAATGAAATGTACAGCTCCAGATATAAACATTAATAGATTAACATAGAGTGGACACTGGCTGTGGCCATCAACTAGCGCGTGAAACGCTAAGACAGATGGTATACTCCATTATAATTAGGCTCTACATTAATAAAGATAAATCTTTACGAGGCTTCTGCCTTTTCGACCGTGCTCCTACAGCCATTATACGAGTCCATATAAAAAGTGAGTGCAGGTCTTCCCTTCATATCTCCAATAAGTTTAGCAGACGCTAGTTATTCACCAGCCCAGTGGAGTAAATCTTCTTTGTTATGAGTCATAGTTCAATCTTCAAACGCAGGAACAGCGGCTCAGAACCACCAGTGAGTTACGCATGGGCAAATGCCACATGCAGGGATTTGTTACTGAGCGCTTGCAGGAATCAAATTTGCTGTGTGTCGTCTGTGGGCGTGCATATGTGGGTTTTTGTTTATGTGTGCGTGTAGAGGTGCGTATGCATGTATGAGTGCACATACTTTCCTCGGAGTTTTCACATGCCTGCTTAGGGCTTTGCAGTGGCAGGAATGCGTACACTACAGTCACTGACTGGACTGACTCAGGGAGATGAGCTGGCCAACACTGTCTCTTGCCTCGTCCTGTCTCTGCCCACGTTTCTGCTGGACACTGTCCCTGCTGTATGCCCTTTTGTCCACCTGAGACCACAGACCCCCTCAGGGCAGCACCAAATACTCGAGCACGCGACCACTGGACCAGAAGGCATGAAACACTCCATT
The DNA here is from genome assembly GCA_034552555.1 of Semaprochilodus insignis. NCBI lineage: Eukaryota > Metazoa > Chordata > Actinopteri > Characiformes > Prochilodontidae > Semaprochilodus > Semaprochilodus insignis. Next base: position 58,405,215 of record CM067474.1, read on the forward strand.
TAACTCCCTTTCAAAATCTGAACAGAAACCGAAATGGGAAAATGACAAGGCTCATGCATCAAAAACAGAAAGCTGTTTGTTCCGTGCGCAATGACCTTAGTATAAAAGGTGTGCCTTTGATTTTCGTCTTTGTGTTTTTTTGGATCCAAGCTATGATTCATACGGTACGTGTCTGCACTGGAAAAGAGTAATGCCTTGTATTGACTTGATTCAAATGTGAAACATTTAGATTTGCATAGGAATAACACACTGTTGTATGCAAAAGTGTAGGTGGCCTTGGTTCAAATTAATTGAATTAGTTGAAGTGAAGTCATTTTAATGCACTTTTTAACTTTAATTATGAAATTAATGCAGTTATGTAAAAAAGTACATAAAAGTACAAAATTGTAGCTTGTGAAAAAGTTTTAGCACATTTTATGTGCTACACTTTAAGTGTTAAACACATTTTATATGTTTATTGTCACACAGAGTGCATTAAAAAAAAAAGAAACATTTGTTATTGAAATATTTTATTTAAGATAAGATACGAAAGCCTTTTATTATCCCACATGGGGAAATTTGCATTGTTACAGCAGAATATACAGTAAACAGATACAGAGCAAGAGGTAGACTAAAATGCAAGTTATACAAAATACAAAATAGAAGAAATTACAAAAATAAAAAATAAATAAATCTCTATTGTTAGGTAAAAAATAAAATACAATAAGAAACTATACAAATGTGCATGTGTAATTGCACAGATATTTATTGCACAGTTACTGAAGGATATTGCACAGATATTGTATAGATATTGTACAGTTATGTTATACCATTTATGTTCTTATACCAGCTACATAAATACTGATAATCACCTAGATACTGATGGTATAGGCAGTCAGAGTGCATGAGTTATAGTGATGTTTGCAGTTAGTACAAGATGTATTCAGGTGATATACAGGTAGTATACAGGTGATGAAGAGCAGCAGCAAATATTGCACAATAATTGAGTCACATTACATATATATATATATATATATATAGATAGAAATGGGTCCATATAGTGTGCTACAGTAGTGTCTGATGCTCTGCTTGGGGAGGTGCCGGGTGTAGAGTCTAACAGCAGTAGGGAGAAAAGAGCTGCGGTATCTCTCCTTAACACACCGCAGGTGGAGGAGCCTGTCACTGAAGGTGCTGGCCAGGGCAGCAACTGTCTCTTGTAGTGGGTGAGAGCATGTGAGGTACATGGTTGAAATGAGTCAATTTATTGCATAACATTTTGAGTGTAATCCTGAAGAACAAATACAGAAAGTAGAACTGTACCGGTTACTAACTAGTACTTGGCTTATATATGCCATTCTTAAATTAGCATAGAGCTTTTACATTATATGATGAGCTCTGCTCTGATTCAATGGCTTACAGCGAGGCACAACAATGATCACACACAAGCAAGATGTCAATATAGACACAGACAGGAAAATAAAATGATCCCTATTGTAATTAACTAGGCTAAGCAATTTAGCTAGCCACGGTAGCTATTTACTTATACTAGTTATACTATACTAGCTATATGCCTCCAACACAAAGTCAATTAGTTGTTACTCACTATGAAACTTTCAGTTTAAAATCACACAGCATGGCTGCTTCTTACAGGCTGCTGTTGGGGTTGTGATGCTACTAGAAGTGGAACTGCTTCTTTCCTCAGTCTCTTCAGTCTGAGATGCTGAGTAAAGCTGCTCCATATTGTCCGAGGTTTGAGAAACAGTTTGGAGTGATATGTGCAGAGCAAACTAACACCTCTGAATTACAGTATCCAGGACTTGGTTAAAGATGTATGAGCTGAAATTGGCTTCCTATTCACCAGCTTGCTGATCAAATGTTCCGTTCCACCTTAAATGTTTCAGCTCGCACAAATGCCAGAATGTAACTGCAGCACCATTAAAGGTGGAATGGAACATTCAATTACGAAGCTGGCGAATAGGAAGCCAACACTGGCCTCATTTAAGATGGACATCGACCATATCCTCTGACATCTGTTCATAGCTGGGAAAGCTACATTTCTTCATGTATAGTCCACCATTGCTGTTACTTTGTTGAGGTTATTTCCTAATGGGCTGGAACGTGAACTGGCATACGTATACTTTGAGTGGAGTCAAGACTGTTACATGTAGGAATTCTGAAAAGCAGTTCTTCTATGACGGGGGTGGGAAACAGGGGCCAGATCCCAGCATAGTTAAGATATTTTCCTGTTCAAGCACAGATGACTTAAATCAGCTCATTTTCAGGTTTAAGCTGGTGTAGCAGGGAAATCACCAAACTATGCCATATTATAGAAGCTGCTATTTTTTCAAAGCTGTTGATGTATATGTGCCATACAGGCCTGTGATAATGATCTTTGCTCTTTGCACAAAACATATTAAACTGAAGACTTAAATGCAGCAGCCTTACCTATTTGTACATAAGAGATGTTTGCTTGCTCTTTTGAGTGCGGTACGTGGGCTATATTTTCAGGCCCATTTCTCATTCCACTGTGGCAGATGCATTCTCTATGGCTGACAGCCCTCTCTCTTCCCCCCCGTGTCATTAAGTAAATAGTTATTTTCCTACCGATAAGCTCAGTTCTCTGTTCTTCCACGCCTTCGCTCTGCACATGGCTTGTAAAAGCGACCTTCGCCATGGATAAAGGTGCTTACAAACACATCAGGCACGGTAATTGTGTCATAACTTATTCATTTGTAATGCTGTTCTCTCCGGTTTAGGCTGTAGCCCAAGGTCAGCTCTACTGTAGTGTTCAATAAGTGGGGAAATGAGGTGACACAAATCAATACCTGGGCCAAACAGGCACGCGGGGAATGGACAAAGCTTGCATTAGGCTCTCAAACCGAGGCGGCTTATTTCACAGATGGTGCAGCCTCACCCCAGAGAAGAGGGGGTTAAGCGCTTTCTTCTCCTACCGCGCTCAAGAGCCTGTCCCCCATTATATAACTGCTAATTGGAATGCACTCGCTTGCCAGCTTGAACAAATAGAAATGAGGGATGTCGACAGCACCCTTGATGAGTAAAAAGCCTTGCGCAGCCTACCGCCGCACGCCTGCCACAGCGGAGGAAACTTTCATAGGCTTTTATGATAATTACCGAGTCAAGATGGGCAGAGCCAATCAGATCACTTTCACGGCAAATTGTGGCTCTTGTCTTAAGTTGCATCAGGGCAATTAATTAACGAATTCTATTTCGGCCCTGCCACTTGTCATGCAGATCGTTCTCTAGTTTAAGAGAAGGGCGGTGGTGAGGGGGGAGGGGGGGGCGTTTCTCGCTTACGCATCAGTTGCTAAAAACTCCAGGTGTGAATTTAACTCTCCTAGGGCCTCCTTGGCGTGCAGGTCTTGAAATGACTTACTTTTTTGTGTGTATCTCACTGAAACAAGTTGAGAAACTCAATTGAGATTCTTATGCAGATTCTTAACTCTACATTGATACCACATTGTGCGAGTAAATAGTAAATAGTAAATAGTAAATAGTTTATTATGTTTGGATTTAACATTTTTAATTAAATATGCTTAAATATATATAGTTGCACCCAGAAGGAAGTGTGGGATTGCAGTGCTATTGGGAAGGAAGATAAAGGTTACCAGGAACAATAATTGATCATAAATTTAGACTGACATGGGCAATATTTATTGAGCTACACATACAGAAGTAGTGTGCCTTCAGCATGGTGTCAGGCACCCATGTCAGCTCGGCATGGAGATGTAGAGGTTCCTAATGGTTTCCTGCAATAATCCATCCCACGTAGTTTGAATATTCTCACACAGTTCCGGCTGACTTTGCAGTAGGGTTGGCGATGGAGTGACAACAGCCCGTCTGGACGTGTGACGAGTGACTACAAACTGTTCATTTTGGTGCTGACCACAGTCCCTCCACATACGGATTCATTGATCGTCTCCACCAAGACAAAAGCGGGACTCGTCACTGAAGATGACCCGCTGCCATTCTGAGTCACTCCATGACAGTGTGGCACGACACCATTGCAGTCTTTGCCACTATTCCTTCGATGATGAGTGTATGTGTAAAATAACAACACTACTGGGCAAAAGTAAAGGAGCTTCCTAAAATTCTCAGGAACAACATTATTACAAGTGCCATTGAACTGGAAACTGTATTTTCATTATGATAGTTGAGTAAGGAGAGTTTGCTACATAGAAGTGACATTCCGTGAAGTTCAAACACTGTTGTTCCTCATTTAAATATAAATCCTGCATTTGAAAAAAGGGCAGTAAAACAGGCCGATTTCAAAATCCTAGACTGTTTTAACAGTCCTGACTCATTAATATTTACACCCCCCCAAAATTTACATACAACAGCTCATTCCAGCCCAGCGAAACCTCAACAATGGAGCAATAAAAAAGAAAAATAGCAGACTATGTAGAAACATCTATCATTCCAGCCTGTGAAGGGAATGTTGGCACTGTCCATACCCTTCCCAAGGAAGTGTTAACTGGCATGGTTAATGTTCATGAGGCTGAAGTTGGCAAAGCTCAGATTATTCATGAACTCACCAACTTGTAAACGGACAGGACATGTAAAACTGCATCTGGGCATTTTTCACCTCAAGCAAAGTCACATACCTTTATACACCATGTAGACATCAGAGAACAATTCACAATGCTGACTAAATGCACTCTAAGGCACCTTTAAACAGCTACAGAGCAATAGCAAAGTCCTTAAACACTTCTGTCAGTATGACTGGTCTGATAATATGCAATTGGAAAGTTCATGGCACCACATCTAATTGTCCTTAGACAGGTGTGCCATGCAAGATTTCTAGAGACTATTGATAAGGAAGGTAAAATAACAGCCAGCTGTCAACTGAAAAGAAGACAATCTGAAAGCAGCAGGAACAAGAGTGACACAAAGAATAATAAGTTGAACTACACTATCACCTCTGTTCCTACATTCCATGCAATACCCAAAGCTTGAATTGAAGCACAGAGATGAATATGACAAATAAGAAGATTTTTGAAATACATGCTCTAGTCAAATTAACCAGAAAATGTATTTGGTGATAAATCAGCTCATAGTGTTTGGAGACAGAGGGGTTTCATGTATGATCACAAGAACACTGCACCAACAATGAGGTGAGAGCATTCTGATGGGGCCGCTTCCCTGAAAATGGTGCTCAAAGAAGGAAACATGACTGCCACAAAGTACCAGGATATATTAAAGGAGAATTTAATCTCAATGGCCAAAGCAGAAGAGAAGATTGGTGTTTCAACATGATTTCAGCCCCAAACATACAACCAAAATAACTCAAGACTGTTTTCCAAAAAAGGTGAAGGTGTTGACATTGTCTAGCCAATCTCCTGACTTAAAGCGGACGTATTATGCTTTCCTTTTTTCCTTTTCCCTGTGTTATGTCACTAGTTATAAAGCCTGAAGTACACACCAGAGTGAGAAACTCCCTCCCACATTTCTCAGCTGCCTGAACCTTCTCTTTAGAATTCCAGCCTTTTTCCTTAGTTACAAGATGACATCATCCTGTAACACAATCCTTACTGCCCGCCTACCAGTGAGCTTGGCACAACCTTACATGATGCAAAGCAACTACTAGCAGTTGACCAGTCAGTACAGAGTATGTGAGCTGACCAATGATAGCACATAGGGCTCATCAGGAGGGCGGGGCTTAAAGACACAGGAGCTCTAACAAAGCATTTCAAACAAAAGGGCATAAAAACAGATGCACAGTATGAGGACAAATAATTGAATCATGTAAATCTATTCCAGTAGACCCAAAATAGAATAGAATGAGTTTAATAAATTGCATAATTTACATGTAAGCATGTTAATGTGGTATTTAAAAGTGCATTTGTCGTCTAGCCATATGCCAGGATGGCCTAGTTGTATTGAACTTCTTCAGGGTCAGTTTCCTTGAGGGTTAAAATTGTACAAATAAACGTTGGATTCTCTGCAAAACAGAATAAGGTTAGTTTTTTCTAAGTAAAACGACGAACATCCATAATGAGCATAATAAGTCCCCTCTAAACAGCAATAAAAAAATGATGGAGGATTTTGAAATTGCCAGTCCCTCAGGGGTTTGCCAAAACAGTCTGCCAAGAGGAAGAGACCAACATTGAACCACAGTGCTGTTCAGTACAGTTGTATATACATTTGTGTTATCTGAATATTTGTATCTTTGACTATGCTTGTAAAAACATACAAATGTATTTATATTCATGAGCACAAATTCATAAGAATTCATAGGTGTAAATTTGAAGTGGATATATGAACCGGAAGTATATTAAGTCAACCAAAAAACAGGAGCAGAAGTGTCTTAAGATGTTCCCTCATTGAGACTTGGCATGTTAGCTGTGGTTAGCAATATTAAGGGAAGAAAGTTCCCACCAAACAAAAACAGAAGAACAAAAAAATCTAAGAAAAAACATATTATTCATGTTGGGAAGAATTCATGAATCTCATAATTCATAAATCTATCATAATTCAGTGTATGGCATATAAACAAGGTCACTCAGAGTGGTTTCCTATGGAGAAATGAGAAGCTTGGATTCATTTACAATGGTGGTAATAGGAACCAGGGGTCATGATGTCATTGATCACAATGCTAACATCTAACGTTAACTTCAGGGTTTACGTCAGACTATCCATTTAAAATGTTACAGTCGTGGATAATGAATACATTATGTTGGTGGCTGTGAAGGATCTATTCACAAACTGTTATCATGGATGAAATGCATTATGAATAAGTGGGAAACGAATAAAAGTTGGGGCCATCTGTGCAGTGTTGATTGAAGCTAACCAGTTAAAAATACTGCTGCGAAATAGGATTGTGAGTCATTTCTGTCACTCTCTATATGAACTTCATTAGGTATGCCACCTTAGATCAGCACTCATTGTCCATTTTATCAGCTCCACTTTATGAAATTTGGAGTTCTACAATTACAGACTGTAAAGTCAGAGTCGATAGCTCATCTGCTGCTGCACAGTGCAGTGTTGGTCATCCTACAGTCCTTCATCAGTGGTCACAGGACACCGCCCACAGGACGCTGCTGGTTGGATTTTTGTAGTTGGTGGACTATTCTCAGTCCAGCAGTGACACTGAGGTGTTTAAACGTTCCAGCAGCACTGCTGGGTCTGACACCAGCACAACATACACTAACACAGCATCACCACGTCAGTGTCACTGCAGTGCTGAGAATGATCCACCACCCACATAATACCTTTACCTAACTCACTACAATATGTGCACTTACTATGTGGACGATACAGGGATAGAAAATACTTTAGAAAAACATTTGACTGTCAGATATCAAAAACTAAAAGTAACGGTAGTAAAAGGTAGTAATAATCATAATTGTAAAATAGTAAGAGTAACACTAAAAACAACTGAAACATGAAATCATATAAAATATTAATAAAAAAAATACATACACATACATATACATACAAATACATACATAAAGAAAATGTTGCAACCTGCACTCTGCACCTGAAGGGTTAATCCAAACACTTGTTTAATAAATTGCTTAATTTACATTGGGTATTTTTGCAATATATGATGTAATATGGCCACTAAGCGCTTTGCAGACAGACAGACAGACAGACAGACGGACAGACAGACGGAGATGGTCAGCCAAGATTTTCATACAGTATACAGTGTTGGGTGTTGTAGAGGTCACCAGTAATGAAACCTAAAGCAGAGTGGTATACAGAGTCTAGAGATTTAACAGTAATTGTAGATGCATATCTGTATAACATATTACCATAATGCAAAATAGACAACAGCAGTGGATCTTGTTCCTTCCGTGGACTGAGATACACATTGTGTTTTTATTATACAGGAAGCCAAGTTTGGCCTCAGTTTACATGTAAGCTTGTTAATGTGGTATTTAAAAGCACATTTGTTGTCTAGCCATATGCCAGGATGGTCTAGTTGTATTCAACTTCTTCAAGGTCAGATTCCTTCAGGGTTAAAATTGTACAAATAAATGTTGGATTCTCTGCAAAACAGAATAAGGTTAGTTTTCTCTGCAGTTACGACTAGTGTATGATTGTAAAAAGCAGATCGTAAGGCATTAAACAAATACTGCAGTTTTTCCTCTGCAGCACCAATGTAAACAACCAAGCAGGACAGAATGGTGTCATCAACATATACTTGTATTTTGCAATCAGCATCGGAGGTGGCAAGTGGCAATGTGATAAACAGAAGTGCTTCATTATAGTACTTCAAGTCTGGTGGTGGATATGTGATTTTCATGGGGCTGTTTTTCTTCCAAAGGTCCTGGACAACGTTTCTGGATACATGATATCATGGACTCCATCAAATACCAGCATATATTAAATCAAAACCTGACTGCCTCAGCCGGGCGGTTTAACCTTGGCTCTGGTTGTTAATATATGGACTGAAGGATCAAAAGGATAAGCAATAAAGAAGGCTTTTGCAGCCTGTTTTGCTCACGTGTAGCAGGAGTGCCAGTGTTTATGGGGTGGGTATTGTACTACTGTAATGTATTTGTATTATTTGAAAAGTATATTTTTTAAAAGTATAAATTTGTAAACAATATTTTAGTATGCTGGCAGGAAGTTCACTTGAACGACTGTATTTCTGAACATACTTTGTTTGGATTGTTTGGAAAAAGCACTCAAAAGCACAACTAAATGCATTTAATATGTAACTTAAATACATTGTCATAAATTTGGTGTGCCTTTCTTGCAATGCCAGCACATCCAGAGCAGTCAGTCTTTTTGATGATGCAATGCATGTAAAAGTTTTCAGCATCGACAAACTCAAAGAGAAGTTTGATAATGACATTTCATCACTGTGGAAAAGCTACGACGTGAGACCCTCAATTTAGTTTGTGAATTCCCACTGTCAGAAAGTTAGCATGACTTGGCCTTTAGTGTTAAACGAAGGTGACTTGCTTAAGCAGTGGCAGGCTGTGGATTTGTGGTCCAGTGCTGGAGCAGAAATGCCCGGATGTGCTTGGATGCCAACTCTCATAGAATCACTGTGCCTCACGACTCATCGCATGACTGGCACACGTGGGATGCGTGTTGACTGGAGCGAGGAGAGTGAGCTCTGCCCACAGGGATAGTTTCGGCATGGCCGTAGATGCTAAGCCTTGGCTGCCATATTGTCTTTCCTTTTCTCTCTGTTTACGTCTGTCTTGGATTCTGACCCCGTTAAAGCCTTGTTTCCACTGTAGTGGCTCCAGCTGCATATCCATCAGCACCTGTCCATCATTGGTGAGTGGCCAGCCAGCAGCCGGCCAGGCCTCAGGCTAAAGCAGAGAGGAGTCTGGCTCTTGCACAGCCTGATGCACAAACCACGTCCTCGTTGCAAACCTACAAACTTTTACGAAGCCAACAATAAAAGGAAGTTGTCCAGAGAGGAAGTAACGAGCAGGCCAACCAATCTGTACTCAGTCCCCACAATGAAATGGATCTAACTCTTTCTGGCATTCTGTCAGGCCCAGCAGTGAAGCATTAGGTTACTATTGGCCTGCAGTCTGCTTCTGGAATGGCGAAAAACTGGAAGGCTGCTTTGATACTGACAGCTGAGCTCTTGATCTGCTTTCATTTGTTAGATATTTCATCAGGTGTTGACCTCACAACAGAACAGAACGTGAGATTAATGTTATAGTGACTCGCTGCTAGCCAGCATGCTGGAACAAGGAGAAACCCATCGCCTGTGAACTTGACGCACGCACACTTTGCACCGTGGGCTGCAATCAGACCTCATGCTAAGGCAATCATCTAAGTGCTTCAGACACAATCAGACGAAGATATTAGTCATTAAGCAGCTAATAAGTATTCTTAGGACCTGAAAAGACTGACTCAGGTAATGTGCAGAGATTTCCACTCATGGCTAAGCTGGGCAATTACTATGCCGCTCTTTCTCCAGGGCTCTTTTTTGTTGTTGCGCAATAGTATTCTCATCAGGGTTCAGCAACTCCAACTTTACTTTGGTCAAATTGAATCCAGATCCAGTCCAGTGCCCTAAATCTCATTTGCTAATAGAGATGAGCTCTGCATGCCCATTTGCTAATGAAATGAGGTGAGGAAAGGAGGAGACAAAGAGGAGGACGAGGAGGAGGACGAGAAGAAGAAGAATACTGGTGCATAAATATATATAAATATATCAGCCCTGATGATTCACCTAAATAACAGGCAGGGAAAATGCTGTTGGCAGAGCTTGTATAAGTACCAAATCAGCAGCACAGGATCCAGTTACACGTGTTGAAGGTATGTATGTGAGACAGAGAGGGAGGAAGAGAGAGAGAGAGAGAGAGAGAGAGAGAGAGAGAGCAAGATTTGTGAGGTTTTCTCTGGTGCCTGCTCTGCTTTGTAGAGATACTGCCCCCTACTGTTTATCAAATGCACTACACCTCCACCTCATCCTTCATCAGTTCAGTGTTTGCGGTGCATTACCCAATACTATTAAGGGTTCTTGCAACAGATTTGATCACATCTTCAAAAGCAGACAGCTAAAGCTCCTCACTAAAGAACCGCATCTAATAGGAATAACAGGCTAATCCCACATTTTCCCTAAAGTCCACTTATGATATTTGTGCGGGTTTATGCATAAAAACACATACATTCCTTTTTTACTTGACCATTTTCCAACCATTCTTTATCCTTTACCATGCGTTCATATTAGCAGGTGACAGAGCAGCTGGCGAATAGTCAGTTCTTTTGGAAGAAACCGACTGAGTTGACTTCTTTCTGCTTCTCTACTTCATGAAAATGAATTGCAATCCATCATACTGTATATGTTGTGGTTAGACAACAGTCTAAATAATCACTTTTGACAAATTCCTTGGACCTTGGGGTCTGAGGTCCCTAGTCTCTGCTCTCTGGACTTTTGGTTTCTGCCAGTAGTCAGAGGTCAGAGTTCACCCTTAATTTATTAATACCATACTATACACATTTTGGGGATTTAGGGGCCTCTTTGGTGGAAATAGATAATTGCACAGGATGTGCAGAAGAAATTCTACTATGGTCATAATTTCTTCATCTGTATAACATTGATTTTGAGATCATTTGGGACATAAATGTTGAAATGGTCCTTTCTGTGCATGTGACATTAATGCATAAAGATATATAATGTGTTCTGATAAACTCCCACCAAAGCCATCCTGGTGCCTCTGACTTTCAAATAATTATTTCAGGCTTTACAGGGCAACTGGCAGCAGAGCACACATGTCATGTTGTAGTGTGATCTTATTTATCCATACTCTGTAATGCTGCCCTTCTCAGTTTTAACACAGAATATTACACACTTTAAATTCCTATCAATATGGCCATTAAGTTGTTCATTTTGAAGAGATACTTCTGGGCACATTAGATATAAGATAGGAAAGAAAGAAATAGAGAAAACAAGACTCCTAACAACCATGTAACACCTAGTACACCAAAAAATCATAATATTAATAGAATTTAAAACTTCTGAACTTGTGATTCAGATCACCACAGGGGTTTCTGTCCATCCTTCCACTGTGAGAAGACACCTCACTGTGGGTCCTGAAAGAATCGGTAGCTGTCAAGAGGCTCCTCACTAAGAAAAGTCACTAAGAAACAGGCAACAAAGAAGGAAACAAACAAAGTGGCTGGTGTTCCAAAAGACTGAGTCCAGATCTCAACATAATGGAAAGTGTTTGGGAATACTTAAATCATGGGAAGAAAAGAAAATGCACCCAACTTCTAAGAGTGAACTTTGGAGGTGTAGAAAAATATACCTGCACATTCCTATGAAAAACTGAAAGCAAGTCTCCAGAAAAGAATGGAAACTGTAATACAGACAAGAAGTGTGGCACTAGAAATACTGAAAAGATAAACAATATTATGTTGATTTGTCGGGGCTTCTGTTAAATACTCTGTTCAATATAATTTCTGTTTTTCTTCTGATACTGAACAATTCTTTTTTTTTCTTTGGCAAATATATGCTAAAACTAAATGTGATGCCTGCGACAGGTTCCAAAAGGTTGGGACAGGAACATGATTACCACAGTGTTACTCTATCTTTCCTTTCAACAACACTTCATAATCATTTGAAAAATGAAGACACAAACTAATCAAAAAGTAGAAAGCAGAATGTTTTACCTTTCTTCAGTCACACAAGTCTTCCGCTGTGCACTTTTACAGGGTCTTTGCTATCATATTTTGAGCTTATCAGGACACACATTTTCAGGAGGAGACAGATCTGGGCTGCCGGCAGGCCAATCCCGGTCCAGCACTCTCTGATTACACGCCCATACTGTTGTCACACATGCAGAATGTTTCTTGGCTAGTACTAATCTGGATGGTTCTTTTCTTCTTTGGCTCAACGAACACAACATCTTTGGGAATTTTCATGAAATAATTAGAAAGATTAGCTCATCAGACCACAAAACACAAAATTCTACTGTGCATCGGTCCATTTCAGTCTGAAAGAACTCGCTCACTGAGGAACGTTATTTATAAACTATTGTAAATTTGTTTTTATTGTAAATTTTCTGTGGTGAGCCTTATTCCATCCTCAATAACAAAGGACTCAACTTTTCCTACATGCTTCTTTTATATCCTAGTATAATTGCAACACCTGTTTATGTTTTTTTTTTTTTTTGTGAATATTTAATAAAGTTTCTAGTCTTAAAATGCTCCTGTCCCAGACGTTTTTGGACTGAGTTGCAGGCATCAATTTCAGAATGAGCATTATATGTATTAATTAATTAAATAAATAAATTATGTATTTAATAAATAAATAAATTATGTATTTAATAAATAAATAAATAAATAAATAAAGTTCAGAAGATAAAACATTAAACATCTAATATTTGTACAGTTTCTTTTTAATATTGGTCAAAGTAGATTCATAAACTGTTTTCAGTTTGTATTTACTTTTTGTTTATATTTACATTTCACCTGCTGTGCCATTTTTTGGAATAGGGTTTATAGACATGTTTTATGTTTTTCTTTTCAGAAGCTAGGCAGCGCATATGCAACCAAAACAGCAGCACTGAATATATTCACAAGAGAGAAACTTGGGGCAACATTAAGCAGGGAAATTTAAATGTAAATTGCCTCCGTTTGACTGCTGTCTTTTGTGAGTCATTGAAAAAGCAGTCCAGGCTGAAACACTTCTCAGAACTTCAGTGTGAATGGGCAGACCTGCTGTAAACTGAATTAGCACATGCATGTAAATGCAGTGGATTTCTTGACATCACAAAAACTATTCATTCAAAACTGGCTTTGGTTTTTTGCAGCTTAATTTCCACATATGGACCATGTGTACTGAGGGATGAGTGGTAACTTTAACAGTGCATTTAAAAAAGAGAGTAAAGTCTGTTGTCTCTGTGGGCCTTTTAAATCTCAGGGTTCATACTGTCCTTCATATAGGACCAGCAAAGGACTGGAGGAGGAGAAAAAAAGCACAATTTTCCCACCAGTCTGCTGCTCATTTCCCCCTGCAGCCATGGCAACCTTGAGGAGGAGAGGAGGGAAATCCTACCTAGGATTCCTCTTCACCCTTTTGGGAGAAATGACAGGTTTGCTGCTAATGCCCTGCTATTTGGTCAGGGCTGCAGCGTCCACAGGTACTTGGTTCAATCTTGAACCCCACTGCTTGATTTCACTAATTATCTCTCCTCTGTTAGAAAGAAACAAGCGCAGTTAGTGAAGACAGGTGTTGTGGTGCACAGTTAAAAAAATTGATCTAGGCCCTGTAAGCCTGGACGGAGATGGTTGAATACCAGCCTTTTAAAATGGTCATCTTGGATAAAGAAGAACATCCAGTTGCACTAGAAGTTCTAAGAACACTGTGTGGAAAATAGACTTAATTGTCACTTTATTAGAAATCCACCCCTTGCAGCTCCACCTTGTTGGTGTCCAGTTAGAGACTGTAGCCCATCTGCCAATACACAGTTTTGTTTGTTGTTGGTTTGTTTCTGGTCACAGAGGAGGTATTGGATGGATAGTTATGGTTTCTGAACCACTCTCAACATAACAGTGACACATTTGTAAACCCCTCAGCAACACTGTCTGATATATTCTACCTCACACCACCATGTCACCACCATAGCAGTGTTACATTGCTGTGTTTAGAATGGTCAATCACCCAAATAATAACTGGTCAACAGGGGTCCTGTGGTCAGAAACTGGACAATGCCTGACAAGTTAGAGGGTGGCTGAGAAATACATGTCCATATGTGGGCTATAGGCTGTAATTATACCGTTCACATTTAAGATTAAGGCCTATGTGTGGAAGTACCAGGTATGTGTTTCTTATGAAGTAGACAGTGAGTGGAAGTGCAAAGTATGTGTTTCTAATAAAGCAGCTAGTAAATATATTACAAATTAGCTATTTCTAAAAAACTGGATGAATGCTTGTAATCTACATTAGCATGCTATTCCAGTTGTTTGGCCTATTTGTTTAGTAGAAGGAAATAATAATATAGCAGAACAGTCCACCACCCAAAAACATGTGATCAACGCTATGGTACTGTAGTACTGTGGTCAGAAAGTGACAAATGAATGGGATGGTGAATGGCAAAACAAACACTTGATCCACCGGTGGATCTCAATTGTTACTACACACGTCTATAACCCAAGGAAACCTCAACCAGTTTGTATTGTAGTATTTGTAGTTACTGGATCATAAGCATATTACATAGTGTTGTAAGGGGGAATTGCACATGTATAACTTGCACACCAGAAGTGATTTTTCAGACAGTGGAAAAACAACATTATTTTATTCACCCACTGTTTGATTTGTGCAAACTTTTGGTGACAAAAACTCAATCACAGTCCTCTCTGCTGTTGGTATCATGATAGCCAAGCTGATGGAATCTCCAAAAGCAGCTCAAAAGGGGTTCAAACCGAGGTACAAGCATCAGGTTTAATGTTTCAGCGACTGAATGAGGAGAAAAGCTTTTACTTTTCCAAAATGGACAGTAACCCAGTTTCTCCATTTGTTCGTTCTGCTAAAAGCAAAGAATCGTATTTGCGCAGAAAAAAATTGTCTGTTTGTTTAGTTTGGAGCTGCGTCTCCAATATGAGTGATAGGAGAGAAAGCAAAGTTCTAGCTCCTGAAATGAACAAGCTTTGGCTTTTTTGTGTAAAGCAAAGAACGTTTTTGTTATAGTTGATGGATATTCTGCCAATATATAGGTTTGGATATGTATTCTGCATGTAGTTTGTGCATGAAAAGCAAACATGTGTCCAGTTTGATATATATATATATATATATATATGACCCCTGGTCAAAATTACTGTTACTGTGCACAGTTAAGCAAGTTGAAGATGAAATGATCTCCAAAAGGCATACGGTTAAAGATGAAACACACTTTTCAACATTTTAAGCAATCTCAGTGTATTATATTGGTTTTGCACAATTTTAGAACAAAAAAAGGAAAGGAGAGCCTTGCAAAAGTATGCGAACCATAGGAGATTTGAGTACTCAGATAACTTTAACTGAGATCCCAGACCTTAATTAGCTTGCTAGGGCTATGGCTTGTTCAAAATCATGGTCAGGAACAGACAGGTAATGCAAATTTCAAAGCTTTTTATATACTCCTCTAACCTTGTCCCAAAAAAACAGCAGTCATGGGTTCTTCTAAGCAGCTGCCTAGTACTCTGAAAATAAAAATGGTTGAGGCCCACAAAGCAGGAGAAGGCTATAAGAAGATAGCGAAGCGTTTTCAGGTTGCCATTTCCTAAGTTCGAAATGTAATTAGGACAAGGCAGTTAACAAGAACAGTGGAGGTCAAGATCAGGTCTGGAAGACCAAGACAAATTTCAGGGACAGCTGCTCATAGGATTGCTAGAAAGGCAAATCAGAACCCCCGCTTGACTGCAAAAGACCTTCAGGAAGATTTAACAGACTCTGGAGTTGTGGTACATTGTTCTACTGTTCAGTTACACCTGCACAAATATGGCCTTCATGGAAGAGTCATCAAAAGAAAACCTCTCCTGTGTCCACACCACAAAATTCAGCGTCAGAGGTTTGCAAAAGAACATCTAAACAAGCCTGATGCATTTTGGAAACAAGTCCTGTGGACTGATGAGGTTAAAATAGAACTCTTTGGCCTCTCCAACCATTAAGCATGGGGGTGGATCAATCATGCTTTGGGGTTGTGTTGCAGTCAATGACACAGGGAACACTTCGGGCCCTTTTCTGTTTTTGTTATTTTGATGAATATAAAAAATAGTTTTTGCCTAAAATACAAAGGGAATGTGTCATCTTTAACTTTATGCTATATATATAGCACATCGGTGTTGCTTTTTTCCATCGCAATTAACAGGCTTAATGCATCATGCAGTGAGTAAAATATCAGATGCCGAGGAAATTTGTATCTTGAAGAAAAAAGTTTCACACTTTGTGTGTCACAAAGCATGAAGAACACAGAACGAGTGCTGACAGACTATTTTGGCAGAGGGGATGAAGTTCACACGTCAGCAGAGCTCCTGTATCGCTTGGGAATTTTCATCACAAGTGTTCCCTTCTCCAGCTGCTCTTACCGCCAGTCCTGTCCAGTCCTGTCCAAGCTGAGAGGGTCAGGATCCAACAGCCCTCGGTGTACCCGCCTGGTGTACTGCTGGGAAGCTACCTGAGAGCAAGCATGTGAGATTCACACAATCTCACTGACCCTCAGTGTTACCCAAGACATGCCTGCTGACCCACATCACACATCGCTCCTACAGGGACAATCAGCTTCTATTCCAGCTGGATTAGAGCTTAAATAGAGCTTGAGTATCTATGGAAATACTGGTTAAATAATGATTTTAATCTGTGTGTATGCAGTTATTTCAGTGCTCTTCTTTAGCACAACATTCGCATTTCTTTCCAGTTGCTGGCTCACCTCGTCTCCCACTAGGTCACCGGCCAGGTTGCACTGGCTTATTGCTGTAGTTTAGGGCCTGTATAGCTTGCTGTGAGATAATAGAAGTGAAAGAAACTTCAGTGTGTAGCAGAACACAGTGGGTAGCTATTTTAGACAACAGGTGTTGTGCTGGATTCTGACTCAACCGCAGATTCCAACTCCCCTTTGCATGCATGCAGGCATATGGATGCAGGAATTAAATTAAATTTATATATTAACACAGTGAGATAAGTAAAACATGGTTGAAGGTTTGTGAATGAACTTAAAGTTGGCTTTTAAGTTGGCAGTTTATTTTTTATGATAACTTAATTGGGTTTATATAGTGATTCCAGGCTGGTGTTTGTCAGATAGCTGCTAATGTGTACTAGGATGTTGCTAGGGTATCCCGGGTGGTTGTTAAGGTGTTGCTAAGCCAATTCATTTGCAATTGCAAGGTGTTTGCTAAGGTGTTGCTAGCATACTTGTATGATGGTGACATAAGAGGGGTGTCCGAAAACACTTGGCTACATTAGTCTTTTTAAGGATGCTGAGCATTCCAGCTTTCAATCCTTTGGACAAAATATGTTTATATGAATTGTGTATGAAGACACCATATCTGTTAAAAAAGCACAAGTGACCTAATTGATTATAGGTTATATGATTTTTATTGATTTTAATTGTAGAGTAAACAAAGAGTGATAAATCAGCTTTATACTCTCACAATGAGAAAAATATAATTATTTTAGCAATATATAACAAGATTTCACTTGCCAAAATTAGTTTATTTCTTTTTCTCTCTCTTGATCAGAGTCTTCAGTATGCTGCAAATTATACAAAATTGAATTCATGCTCTGTCTGTCAGCTGGTTAAGTACAGTTACTTGAGGTAAACTGAAATGAATGAGTATCATCTGAAACCACTAGGCACTAGTTCATCACAATACAAAACCTCCTCTGGTGAAACTATTCCAGCTCTATATATGCTTCTGTTCTTTTGAGCTTTTAAAGAGAGATCCTCCGGCCCAAACCTTGCCGAGGATAAATTACAGCAGTAAAATCTGATCTCTTGACCCTTCACTCATTATTAGCTGCATTAGACTATTTCATGAAAGTATTCCTATAATATGATTATTATTCCAAGAGCATATGTATAAATGGCCGATGTATCTTGTCGACAGCTATTTGAAAGTACTGTAACATATGCTCAATCAAATTTAGCACGAGTTCATCTGGTTTTACTGGATTTCAGTAGCACCTCTATTGCTTTTACAGCCTAGTGGGGGTGGTGCACAAGCCATAAGTTTCCTCTGGTCTCCTCATTAGTTCCACCTCATCGAGTAACTATTGCTTGGCCAGAAAATGAAGCTTCACCTATTTGCGTCATGTCCTCAGAGGACTTTTCTCCGTCGTTACCCAGAGGAGATACTCCATTTTAGCTATGAGGTGTGGATATAGCAAATTCCACTCTTTCTCTCTCTCTCTCTCTCTCTCTCTCTCTCTGAGTGTACTGAGTGTAAAGGAGCCCTTTAATTAAAAATTCTTCACGCCATTCGGTGTACTTCAGCCTCGTCCACAGTGTGTTAATCAAACCGAGGTACTGCTGAAAACCTATTAGATTAACTTCTTTTTTATATCAGTGTGAAGCTCCAATCAACTTGTTTTGTTGGAGCTAAACTACATGTGAATCGATCATGGTAGACCTACATCAGTGAAATAGGAATTCAAGACTAAAATGAACCCTTTGAAAAATAATGAAATCCATGAAGTGGTATGTGCTTCGGGATTCGAATGGCAGTCTCACAGTTCCACAACAATGGCTACACACCTCCGATTCACTTCAAAGAAATCAATATGTGTACATGGCATTTGCTAATGACCACAAACTAAAAGGGCAACAGCTGTGCCAATGTGATATGGCATGGACTTTGATCCAGTCCATGTATAAATGCCTGACTATTACTATCTCATATACACACGCATGCTCACAGTATTCACACCCTAAAACTAGCATTTAATATGTTATTTGTCATGTTACATACACTCATCATCAAAAGAATAGTTACACCCAGAAGGAAGTGTGGGATTGCAATGCTATTGGGAAGGAAGATAAAGGTTACCAGGAACAATAAATGATGATAAATTTAGACTGATATGGGCAATATTTACTGAACTACACATACAGAAGTAGTGTTTCTCAGTATGACGAGCCACCATGTTTGCTAATGCAACATGCAAGATGTCTCTACACAGAGTTGTAGAGGTTCCTAATGGTGTCCTGTGATAATCCATCCCATGCAGCTTGAATATTCTCACACAGTTCCTGCAGATTTGCTGTAGGGATGGAGGTGGAGTGACACCAGGCCTTCTGGATGCTTGACAACAAACCGTTCATCTCGGTGCTTCCACGTTACCTCCACACATGGATTTGTTGGTCAACTTCACCAGGACAAAAGCAGGACTCATCACCAAAGTCTGGCACGACACCATTGCAGTCTTTGGTGATGTTGACGTGGTGTTAAGGACAGTCGTTGTAACGGTCTGCGTGCATGTACTCCTGTGTCGTGCAGCCATCTGCCAATGGTGCTGCGCTAACAGGATGATTCATGGAGGGCATCACTGCTCACTGAATGTCTGCAATTGTGGCTGTTGGGTCAGTCAGGTACAGTGATAAGGCTCATCCTGGCCTACATCACAAGCGCAGACGAGCGTGAAACTTTAATCACTTGCACATTTCACAATGTCAAACCTATCCACCAAGTTTCACTGCTGTCGACTGATTCCTTCTGGGTGCAGCTATTTGTGCAACTATTCCTTTGAATATGAGTGTAATATTGTGTAGAGCATCATTGCACCCTTCAGTCTTATCTGTTAGACAGAATTCACAATTTTGTATTGCAATTTGGTTTTCATCCATCAGTGCTCTCTCACTATAATTTGCGTTCTGCAAATACTACAGCCATTGAGAATTAGAATTTAGAACCATTTGCCAATTGTGCTTGGACACAGAGGAATTTGTCTTCCGCATTTAACCCATCCATGATATGACACCCACAGTCCCACCAGACTAGTGAACACACACAAGGGGGCAGTGAGCATGCTTGCCCAAATCAAACCCTACCTGTAGGACCCGGGGAGCAGTTGGGGGTTAGGTGCCTTGTTTAGGAGTAGATCAGTCATGTCATGTCCCATCATTTCAGGGAATCAAATTGGCAACCCTCTAGTCACAAGCTATTCCTAACCTCCAGCCCATGACTATGACTCGATACAAAACAGAAATCCTAACCGATTACACAGCCACTGAAGTAGAGGCTGATAAATACAGGTGTGATCTTCTGCTTTCTTGCAGTAACATCAGCTGTCCTTTTATTTCTGCATCAGGCAGCTAGTGAGGAAAACAAGCATTTGAAACAGATGAACCTCACATATCAGGCCTACACACCCCTGTAGTAGTTTTTTAAAGGCTCGTTTAAAAGTTCAAAGTTTTTAAAAACATCACAAGGTGCTTTTCCTAGACATTAAACCTTGTTGTATTATCTCACTGCAGAGCATCACTGGAGGAGGAAAGTGCCCTTTTAAACAAAGCAATGGCATGTACGTGTACATGGTACGTAACGTTGACTGAATCAATAATACAGTTACTACTTTCATAGTAATAAAAGTGCCACGAACAATCAGTGTACCTCCAGTGCTTTACATTTACATAATTATCGCCTCAGGATACCAGACCATTTTACCCAGTTTACAATGACACGCTACATGTAATTAATGACAGTCAAATGATTAATGACGAAGACGGGATATTGAATAGATGACCAAAAAGGTGAGGTTTGTGGATGATGTGTATTTCTGCACTTGAAAGTTTTGTCTCAAAAAGCAGTATTTCTATTTTATATTAGTCAACCCAAAAATTATTCACATTTGTTGGCTTATCTTTTTTTTTTTACATTCAGTATCATATATAAATATATGTGTGTGAGTGTTTGCACAAGAAATTGCTTAAAATATATTTGTTAAGAACATGAAAAGTAATTCTGATTACTAAAATTCTGATTTACATTGCACGCATAACGTCTGCAGTAGTGGGTTACTGAGCCTAAAAAACCTGAATCAAGTCACCCTAAAAGACTAAAAACAGCTGCACACTCCAAATGGTCGCAGCTGTAACATCACTATGTTGCCGACAGACATAAGAAATAAATGAATAGTCAAATGCACAGCTAACATGGAAGTTCTGCTCCATGAATTTATTCACCAACCACTGCCTACCCGTAACATCCCCAGTTTTTTAGTCGGGAAAAACGTTTAACCGCATAAGCTAATGATGGTAATGTTTAACCTCATAAGCTAATGATGGTAATGTTTAACCTCATAAGCTAATGATGTTAATGTTTAACCTCATAAGCTAATGATGGTAATGTTTAACCTCATAAGCTAATGATGGTAATGTTTAACCGCATAAGCTAATGATGGTAATGTTTAACCTCATAAGCTAATGATGGTAATAATTAAATGATGAAATGATTTCTGAACCCGATAGGATACAACACGAAAGCTTGTGTTTCTTTGGGTCCTGACAAACATTTATTTAGTTATCTGGTCCCCAAATCCTTTCCATGGCTCTGGCAACACCAGGGTTTCTTGGGTGGCCAAGGTAGTTGCCCTACTTCACTGTTTATATATTGTAGCATCCTTCTGTTGGCCCATGCAAACAAGGACACCTGAAGGTTTATTGGGAAGCACTGCACTTTCAGTAAGAGAAACTATAAACCTCGTAAATAGTTGCTATTCTGTGCTAGACTGTGGGCAAGTAGTGCATGTTGAAGTGTGTAGCTATTGAAGATCTGCCTGCTTTCTTGGCCGTTCACTGAGTGCTGGCGATGGTTTCTGCACCGCAGCTGTGTCCAGTATAAGAGCATGTTTCCCATGTCTTCTTCTTTGCCAAGACATCACAGTATAATATAAAACAAATCCAAGTTAATGATCCATTCATCACAATCAAACAGGAACCCTTTAATAGGTGCATACTAGTCCTAGAAGTCTACCTCACTGTGAAGTCTAGGTCCAAACGTGATGTACCATACGTGCTCAAGCTAATGGACTCCAGAAATCCTTAATTGGCTGGATCAAATTTGGGGGTGCAACATGATAGATGCAGCTTGCGACTAAACTCTACAGGAAAGTAGATCTGTAGGGGCAACAGCACAACCTGAATGGGTGCCGTGCTAGCAATCACCCTTAGCCATAGTGTCTTCCCCAAGATCTTTGGACCAATTTATCCAATCTCAGCCCCACTGAGTGGGTGAACAAGGACAAACTGACACATATCACATGGCAGTCTCCATCTGTTTACTCAGCCCTTCATAGCAGTTTGTCATTGCGAGTAGTGAAGTCACCACAGCAGGCAGGCCACAGCAGAGAGCCAACACAGGGACAGGATTGGCAACCCTTGACCCAAATCAGCCTTCTGACACTGGGTTAATGATAACGAAACAGCAGCACACTGCCAAACCTGATGTCCCTCTCTCAGCACATGGCAGCTGAGCAGTCCTCCCTGTTCCCAGCTCTTTCCAGCCCTCCTCTGTTCACTACAGTACCTACTACAACCCTGGCAACTGGCTTCAGGACTACACTCTACACGACCCACACGGTACCCTCGTGCTGACAGAGGCACGTGGAGCAAGGACAACATGTGCATATGCCGGGACATTAATAATGAAACTGCATAATTGCTAATGTATTGAGTTCGCCTTTTGGGACAAAGTTGGCAGCACTCTGACTTCAACTAAACTTTAACTTTGCCTGAAATCTCCTTTGAAAGTGTAGCGGTTTCACCACTTCAAAATCAAAGCGTCTTACCGTCAGAATGTGGTAGGCTGTTTGGAATTGAACAAACTTTTGGCTTACTGATTCTGATTGTAATGTAACTAGGACAACGGTGGCAGTGACTTTTGAATGAAGGTCACGTTAATAATATCAGGTTAGAAGGGATAAATGCAGCTTGCTATCAAGGAGATAGATTAACCCAAAATAAACCAGAAAGACATTTCATTTGTCATGGAAACAGGCCATGAAATACTTCTTCTTCTTCTTTGGAAAAGAAAACTTGGTTGTAGGCATTGAGACTGGATGTAGTTAGAGCCTCAACATCAAATTATCATCTGTTTCAAATCTTATGTTTCCCTCTCGCTGAATAGTGGACCAGAGCTTATTTTGAACAGAGAGAAGCTTAACCCTCACATCACTGGTGTGTCAAACTTGGTTCCTTCTGGGCCACAGCTCTGCAGAGATTAATTTCATGAAGACCTTGCTAGGTAGCTGATGAGTTAAAACGTGACACATGTGCCTTAGGTGCTCTGAGGTATTACTCTGAGTTATTAGTGAAATGTAATTATGTAATTAATGTTTAATAATATAGCTAGTTCTACAATAAATAACATTTACTTTTTTGAGGCGCCATATGAGACTATTAATAGTCTCACCCTCAGCACCACTAAGCGCATTAACAAAATTACTAAACTTGATATTTTCTAAAATAGTTTTTAAGTATGTCAAAAATCACACATTTATTTTGTTATTTTATTGCCACTTTAAAAGTACTTACTGTTTGATGGGTTACACTACTCACACTTTTTAAAACGGTCAGTACCAAATTGATCAAAACAATGAGACAAAAATATAAGAACATATAAGAAGAATATAAGAAAAATTATATTTAAACATTTAAAATAATAAAACTGAAAATAATTTGTTAACAGTTCTATTAATCCCATTTTCACAATGCTATATATATGCATTTGTAGGGCATCATAGAACATGCAGAATACCTTATGACTGTCACGTCTGCGGGTCTGCCTGACTCCGCCGCTCTTCCGGACTCCAGCCCCCAGAATGCACCGCCCGGTGACGTAACACACATGTTCACGTAACTCCCCGGTCCGTCTCCCATCTATTGATTGCGCCAGCTGTCACCGGCAGTAATTAAGCCTCTCTCTCACACACACACACTTTGCGAAGCTTTGCTCACTTGTTGTAGCAATCCTGAGCGTTTCTTCTTGATCTGTCTACCTGATTCTGACCACGTTTGAATTTTCGACCGAGTCTCTTGGTATACTCCTTCTAACCTGTTCACCTTTACTCGTTGTATTCCTGTTCTCTACCCTATTTCTGCTCTCCTGGATTTCGGCTTTCTATCTCCCTTTCTGTCTTGTTCGCCTGGCTGTCTTCACTATCTGGTTTCGACCCTTGCCTGCCCTATTGGCTTATGCCCCGAAATTGCCCCCTGTTACTGCTGTACCATCCTTTGCTGCTGCGTGATGTTTCTAACCATCTTAATAAACTCCATTTGTCTCTTGGCTCTGCTGGCGTCGCGCCTGGTTCCCTGAACCTGACAATGATGCATGGCATAAGCCTGTATAATTGCTTTTAAGTGGTTATATTTACATGCATAATGAAAGCAAGAAAATATGACTTGATAATGTTAGGCTTCATAACACATCATAATATATGTATAATTACCGTAAATATGAAAATGGTAATGCACTACAAAAAGGTTCTAGTAAGTTTATTGTATACAACCCAACCCCATCACAGCAGCTTAGTTAAAATGAAGCAGCACTTCAGTCTGTTTTGTAATATATTGTAAAAGTTTATTGTACAAAATAACTTTTATATGTAGAGCGAATTAAAAAGTAAATTTTAAAGTAAATTATTTATGACTAACTGGTAGCTGAATATATATTATAATGCATTATGGAATCTGACTTTTTAAAGTAATTTACTCATGACTTATACAGTGTTACACATGTAATTTTAACTACTTAAGTGCAATTATAAATGTTATGCATGGTATTATAAGGTGCTACGTATGCCTTCATAAGCTGCAATAGGCTGTATGTGTGTTATAGTAAGTTTAACACTGGTAAAGATGTTAATAAATTCCTAAAACCACTAGTGGCGGCTTTAAGTGGCCTAGTGCTTTAGAATATGTTATGGTGCCAAGAAACCTTTTAAAAATAAACATGACATTTAAAAATGATTTAATGCAAAACCCTTTTATTTTGTAAGCAATAGTAGCAGTGTTCATTTCCAGTAGTTCCTCTATGTGATTTCCAATCTTATTTAATATCACGTTAATGAATTTGGACATTCATTTTAACATGCTGGGGCTGAATTTCAACAAACTGGGTGCAGGAGCCTGGATTTTAAATCCTATGTAGTACATCAACCTGGGTTTGATGTTACTTGAGGAAGAGCTAGCAATAGCATGAACATCTGAAGAGTGTGAGATATTGAAGTTACATGTTCTTTAGTCATTTATATTTCATTTTTTAAAGTGAATCATATAATAAGAATATTAATGGGTGGAGCTGGTTAGCCTGTTAGCAATCGTTTAGCCTGTTTGTTATCTATTTATTCAGGCTCATTCTAGTTAAGAGACTAGTTGTCAGTTCCTCGGTTTAAACAAAACCAGGTTCTTACTTCAGTGATACACTCTGTGGTCCAGAATTCAGTTGTTGTGAAGTGGTCATAGGTGTGTGTACATTGAGTATTTTAAGCAGCTTTTGAACTCAAAATCAATTTTGTTGGCCAGGACAAACCATTTTATAATCACAGTAGGATAATAGTATAAGCATCAGCTTTTGTGATTTATTCTGTCATCTTCGGTGTAACTTCTGTGGGTTAATATTATTACTGGCATCCAAATTCCCCTATTCTGAATATCCAACTATGACCCTCAAAATTCGTTATGTATGCCAAAACACTTTGTGTCTGTGGCCTTTTAAGACCTGTGTGACATAAAATACTATCCATCAGAGTAGTATAAATACAGGCAGAAATCAGGTCTGCTGTGGGTTTGTCATGGTTAGCTGTTAACATGCAACCTGAGGAGGCCCGTGAGATTTCCCCTCTATCCCCGAGCATTGCCCTCGGAGCCCTCGCACGCTGAACCAGAATAGAGAAGCAGTAACTGATAGTGTTCCGCAATAATCACCTCCCCGAAAGTGACGGCTTGATGGGTAATCTCTGTTCCAGGGCTGACAATGTGGAACTGCGGCTATTTATACTGGCCTGACCTTTTCTCAAATGGCCGCGTCTTCAAGAGACAGGCAGGGCTTTTGTCGGCACTGTGTACGTTGTAGGAGAAGCTGTGGAACTGTGAAAGGGAGAGTCACATACAGCTCTGTGAACACTGTTTCAATACGTGGACGTGCCACTTTGGTCTGATTAAGATTTGTTTTGGTTACATAAGACAATGCAGTGCTTATGCAATCTTGGCTGTGCTTTGAATTCAGTGAACATGATGAACATGAACATGATGCTCTGAATTTACATGATTCAAATGCATGATATGCTACATCAACACAGTTCATTCTGAAAAGCAGAACTGAGGTGATGCATTTTATTCATGTGGAAATGGTTAAAATATTTGAATCAAGGGAACTTCACAAGGACATCACTTTCTTCAGGGGAAGACCACCTTTGCTGTGTCATAAGTGACAACAATCTCATGTAAACACGTTAGCATTGAGTGTTTGTGTTAGGATCAGGCAGATTAGGATAAGCAAGTTGAAGAGTATTAGATGCCCAGTTTTCTTGTTATCGTTTTAGGGAAAGTCATGTCAAACCAGTGGCATCATTTCTAGCATGTAAGGCAGGGCCGTGCCACTGGGGCCTACAATGTAAAAGACGCCTAAAACCTTTTTGGACCCCTAATATTGCTACATGTGCAGTTTTACCCAAGATTCGTGAATACCTCTAGCTATAGAGTATACTCTAGCCTAATAATATACAATACAGTGCCGTGCAAAAGTTTCATTTCCAGTCAAACTGCTATTAAAGACAAGCTATTTTAGCATCAGGACAAAAGCAGAAGACATTATAATGTATATTTTTGCAATGCTTGCTTTCAGTTTTTTAAAAAGTAAATTGCAGGAATAGTTTTGCACATGCATTTTTGATTTAGTGATGCTGAGGTCTTTTTGGGGTTGATTTGCAGATTTCCTTCTTTGCAGCTTTGAGTTGTCTTCTTACAGTAGGAGGATAGACAGATCTGAAGCAAGAGTGGAGACAGATTTTCTATCAAAGATAAACTTACTGATGGTCTTCTGTTTTTTCACATATTTTTCTTTTGACGTTTCCCTAAATTATGCTAGTGGTATGAATACATGTAATATCCCCAGAAATATCACCTGAATGGTGAATACAGTGTACAAAATGACCATTTTGACTGGAAATCAAATAAGTGAATTACATAGTCAATTTGTATTTATTAAAGGTCATTTCTGTAGTAAGGAGACATGACATTTATTTATTTATTTGTTTGTTTGTTTGTTTGTTTGTTCACCCCGCGGGTCCATAAAACCCTGGTTATACCATCATGCCTGGTCTAGGTTCTGTATCTTGTAGGCTCAGTAGTGAGTGCTTCACTGTTGCCACATAAGGCTGCAAAGGGGCAGTAAGATATATTTTCAGGTTTTCTCGTAACTCATGTTAACGGGTGGCAGCTCGACATATAGGTGGCCATATGGCTTGTCAACACACTGGGAAAAAGTCAATGTCACCCCAGATTCTGTCCCAGCTTATGAACTATAGCTAGCCTTTGCATCTTGTCATCAAGAAACCTTCTATATTTAACTTTCCCCAGGTACAAACCCATATAATGCTGGCCTATAGTGCACACAAAAAACTCCAGTATGTGATAATGAATATACAGTTGTGTGCAAATGTCAGAGACCCCCATTAATCCCATCAAAACGACAGCTACACAACCTTTCAGATCCTGGGCGTGAAGTTGTCTTCTCATCTGTGGATATTTTGAGATCTGAAGCAAGAGTGGAGCTTGATTTTCTCCTTTTTCCCAAAGATGAAATCAGTCCCATGTTCTCTGTATCTTTTAATAGCTTTACAAACTATCTGCTTCCTTATACAATTTGATTATTAGTCTGGCTTGAGAAACATTAATATAACAATGGCCAGGACAGCAAATGACCAGCTAGGATACTATAGCAATGACCTAGCAATTCCTTAGCAATCACTAGGGATCCATAGCAATAGCCTAGCAAAACCTTACCAACCAAATGGGATAGCATAGAAATACTTTAGCAAGCATCTGGAACGTCATAACAAAGGCTTTGTCAAACCAACGTCATTCACATATATCTAATCTCCTCAATCAAATCCTTAGTTATATTTGAGCATTTTGACTGAAATTCAGAAATAGAACTCTGAACAGTGTTGTATTTAATTTATTTTAAGTATGAGTCAGTTGTGTGACACTTGCTAAAATACACATAGCTCATGCTGTTTCTCACCTAAGGATCATTATACTAACATATGAAGCACAGCATTGTTCATATGGCACCATCATCATTCTTGTTCTGCAAAAACATGGGTGATGCTAATTTTGAAACACCTCATTCAGCTTCAGCTAGACTTCATTGTCAGCACCATCTCCGTTTCCATCAGCACATGATTGACTGTGAATGAGAAAGCCATACTGTGTTTGTTGTGTATATATAACCTTGTGAATAACAAAAGTACATTTAGAACTCATTCATAAATCAGCTGCCCATTTCAACAAATGATTGCATATGCCAAAAGTGTATATATAACCTGGTAAAGAAGGAAAATAAACATCAATTGTCCGTTAATGGAGCAAGAAGGGCCTGGGATTAATTCCTGGCTTGGGTGTCCGGCAGCTTTTCTGAGTGGAGTTTACATGTTCTCCCTGTGTGGATTTACTCCAGGTGCTTTTGTTTCCTCCCACAGTCCAAGACTTGCAGTCAGGTGAACTGGCGATGCTAAATTGCTCGCTAGTCGTGAGTGTGAGTGAATGAATGTGTATGTCTATGTGTCTGCCCTGTGATAGATTGGCGGACTATCCAGGGTGTTTCCTGCCTTCTGCCCATTGGCCACTGGAATAGGCTCTAGCACCCCCCGTGACCCAGAAGGATGAAGCGGTTTAGAAGATGAGTGAGTAAAATTTGCCCCTAGGTGTGATGTGTGTGTCTGAAAGAACGTCCGTTAGTATCTAAATGGACTGACTGGCTCTAGATAAGCTCAGGTCTCTGTGGTCACCAGTTTCCAGTGCTAATCGGACACACGGTATGAAACTGCCACACCAGCAATTCATTGTAAAATGGTCAATACACAGAATGTGGGAAGTTTTATTAAATATTCCGCTCAGTTTATACAAGGTTTGAGTAACTTGAGGTAGGCAGATTTACAATCAGTTTTTCTCTGTCTTGTAAAAGAAGATGTAGATTAGTCCCTCTTTAGCAATGACAGCAGACGTAATGGTCAGACGGAGGCCTTAAACATGTGTTGAAAGAATGTTTACCATCAGAATGACGTTGTTACAGCTCTCTGGACCAGATGTACATATGTGAGAAGACATGGCGCAAATTATGCCATCATGAAATCACAATATGTATGTAAGGCCAGCGGAGTACATTAGTAGTAGCTGAAGTACAAAAACTTCTTTGTAGAGTATGTTGGTGGGAAAGAACTTTTAATTTTGACTTCATCGCTGAAATCCGTTTTGTATTGAGCCTCAGCTCCATTATTTTACTGGGTCTTATATACGAAGTGATCAGTTAGTGCTACTTGCTGTTTGCTTGATAAGCTGCTTAAATTCAGCCACTTTGTGGGTGCATACTGCTCTTGCATATTACAGTTACATCTAAACAATTCCACTGTGAACGTGCACAGTAATCAGTGCCAAATGTAGTCCAGTGAAATATTAGAGCGTTCGTTAGTATAGTTAGTATAGTTAGTATAGTTATGTTTACAGCTTTTTCCATTTTTGTCCAATACTAGCCAATAACAAACACATGGCAAGAAGATGCACTGTTGACAGCATTTCTTAAATTGTTCCAATGAGCTATGAGTGGGAATACACCATTTTGCTTATAATCACAACTTCTAAGGGTCAAAAGAAATAAGCAAAATCCATACCACCTATGTCCCCATAACCTAACCAAACTGAAATAAAGAAGAAAAGTTCTGAAATTCTTTACGCTCCAGTTTCCAGTGCACTCGCAAGTGGTGATAAAAGCTCAGTCCAGCATCTGAGAAATGATCTGACACTACACTGTACCGGTTATCTTATATTCATGTCCATCTGCTGGCAGTGAGACGTGAGGGGGTCCCTCGCTATCAGGACCTGGCAGAACTAGACAGGAACGGTGCTAATCAGCCTGTCCAAGAGCGAGTGTCAAGCAGAACAACGAAGCCAATGCCTCGGCTAAACATAGACCACCTGGCTGCCCCCAGCTGTCTTCACTGCCCCAACCGTACTCCGTCACTTACAGGCAGCTTAGCTCAATATGGTTGCTGCAAGTTCAAACTTGTGTGGTCATGATGGACAACATGGATTATTACAGGGTAACAAGACATGAAATGGAAATAGGACAACACTCTTTATATTATATTGTCACAGTCATTTCAAACCCCATATGTACATATCTGTTAGATTTGACCCTATTTGAAAGTGCTGGGTGATCCTTCCATTGGTTGAACATTTCATGATGAATGGACTAGTAGAACGGTCTTGAATTATCTACAATAACAATCTTAAGTACAACCCAAATTCCAAAAAAGTTAACTGTAAATGTAAACTGTAAATAAAAACAGAATACAATGATTTGCAAATCTTATAGACCCATATATTATTCACAAAAAAGCATAGAACACATATCGGATGTTGAAAATGTTGTTACCATTTCATGAAAATTATTAACTCAATCTCAAAAAAGTTGGGACAGAGGAAACAAAACGCTGGAAAAGTAAGTGGTGTTAATAAAAAACAGCTGGAGGCGCATAAAGTCACGTGGCTGGGTAGAACATTAGAACATAGAGAGGCAGGGTCTCTTAATAGTAAAGATTCAGAGATTCACCCGTCTGCAAAAAACTGTCTAAAGATATTACATAATTTCAGAATGTTCCTCAACATTAAATTGTGAAGAGTTTGAATATCTCACAATCTACAGTACCTAATATCATCAAAAGATTCAGAGGATCTGGAGAAATCCCTGTGCGCAAGGGACAAGGCCAACAGTCTATACTAGATGCTCATGATCTTCAGGCCCTCAGGCAGCACTACATTAAAAACAGGCATGATTCTGTACTGGATATCACTGTATGGGCTCAGGAACACTTCCAGAAATCATTATCTGTGAACACAGTCTGCCGTGCACTCCACAAATGCAAATTAAAGCTGTACATGCAAAGAAGAAGCCATATGTCAACATAATCCAGAAACGCCGCCGTCTTCTCTGGGCCAAAGCTCATTTAAAATGGAAAACTGTTCTGTTGTCAGATGAACCAAAAGTCTCTGATGGTACTGGGTTGCATTAGTGCCTATGGTGTGGGCAGCTTACACTTCTGGAGAGGTACAATTAATGCTGAACAGTATAAAGAGATCTTAGAACAACATATGCTCCCATCCAGACAATATCTCATTCAGAGAAGGCCTTGCATGTTTGAGCAAGACAATTCTAAACCACATGCTGGATCCATCACAACAGCATGGTTTTGCAGAAGAAGAGTCTGGGTGCTGAACTGGCCTGGCTGCAGTCCGGACCTTTCACCAATAGAAAACATTTGGCACATCATAAAACAAAACATTCGGCAAAGAAGACGCAGAACTGTTGAGCAGCTAGAATCCTATATCAGACAAGAATGGGACAATATTACTCTCCCACAACTCCAGCAACTGGTATCCTCACTTCCCAGACATTTACAGACTGTTGTGAAAAGGAGAAGGGATGCTACACAATGGTAGGCATGGCCCTGTCCCAACCTTTATGAGATACGTTGCTGCCATCAAGTTCTAAATGAGTTCATAATGTTCATGAAATGATGAAATGTCTCACTTTCAACATCTGATATGTGTTCTATGTGATGAGATTTTTATTTATTTACAATCATTTACATTTTACACAGCATCCCAACTAACTAGGGTTATATATCAAAGCTAGAAATTTTGGCAGTTTCTGCATAATTCCATTATTAAAATGTAAAGTCCTAGGAAAACTTGCTGAGTCAGAATTGTTAACAGTGGTGGTGATAGAAACCAGACGTCGAACAGCATGTAATGGCCCTGAAAGATGTATTACAGGAAGTTCTTACATGATGCTGCCTGATGCCTGAGACATTGTTTTACAATAGTTTGGCAGTACAATAGTTTTTTTTTTTTTTTTTTTTTGATGTAGGGTATAAGGAAAATAGCCCCCTAATATATATTTAGATTTTAACCAACACCAACACATACAAAAACTAAGATGGTGAAAGTAAGTGGGTCCCATCACAACTGTAAGCAAGTTTCTCTACAATGAATATCAACATCAATCCACTCTAAATGACCCATCACTTGTCGCTGCAGTGCTGAGAATGATCACCCACCCAAATAATGCCTGCTCTGTGGTGGCCCCGTGGGGGCCCTTACCATTGAAGAACAGATGGACTACAGTTTGTAATTGTAGAGCTATAATGTGCATCTATATGGTAGGTGGAGCTGATAAAATGGACAATGAGTGTAGAAAGAAGCAGGTGTATCTAATGAAGTGGCTGGTGGGTGTATATACTTTCTCACTTTTCTAAGACTCAACTCAACAACTTAAAAGGTGTTGACAGGCAGCAGCAGGGGGAGTAAACAAATGTTTGTCATTCTCAGCATTGTGAAAAAAAAGAGAGGCTGTGTGAAAGAGAGTGAGAACAGATGGCGGCCGTTGCTTTGCGTGAACGGGCAGGTTCGCGGGATGCTGTGAACACAGCCAAACGTGATATATGACCTGTGTCCACAAGAGCATGGCTTTGTTCCTGTGCTCTGCTGCTGAAATTGATCACCAGGCCAGCTCAGAGAGGATTTGCAGACTTTGCTGTGTGCTGAATGCTGATGCAGCATTAAGGAGAAAAGGGGGCTGTGATGCGCTAAAGTTGAATTTCTTCGTTCTTTGTTAGACGATGGAACGACTACATTACTTCAGTGCAAATATATGAACTATTGAATATTATGGGGTCTCGCACACTATTTTCTCTTTCATTATTTTAGTTTGGTATGCAGAGTTTCAGTCCAACATCAGGCAACGTTAGCTTGGGTCATTACACAGCAGATGATTTTTAAAAAGTACTTTATTATGAAGCACAAAACAATAATGAGAGTATAATAGAGATAATGATGATAATGGGATAAACATGGAGAGTTTTTAAGGACTGCATTTACATAGACTACACCAGAGCAAGATTTTCATTTTCATCGCATATTGTTTGTCTTCAAAACATAAAGTCAGACCCACAAATCTGGCACTTTATTACAAGTCTCCATGTTTACTACCGCTATAACACCTTGAGCCTATTTGTGCTAACTGTGAATTACACAACATGGTAAGTTTTAGCACCTTGCAGAAGAAATGTGCTGCATTCACACCTAAACAGCAAATCTGCAATATGACATTGACTTTATGTGATATCAAAACAACACAAAAGCTGCCAAATATTTCTCAGAAACTACATTTGTGAATATCACTCAAGTCTAAATTGTGTACTTTATTAATTAATCAATTAATGTATTATTTATTTCATTTGCAAATCTTATTTCAACCTCTAAATTTAGCTTTTACAAAAATGTAAAATGCATGTGTTGCACATAAATAGGCCGCCCAGCTTTTCATCGTGTCACATCCAAAAGCCGTTAACTTTATTTGAACCTTTCTACACAAAAGTGACATAACCATGTCATTAACATGTCATGGCAGGTCATATGCTATTATGAGATTTTAATCAGTGATATGCCACATCATGTCATACAAAATGCATCATGCCATGATTTCTTACCGAAGTATGCTTTACAATAAAGGTAACACTGTAGAGCAATAGGCTACGACAATATCAGGCATAAACTCATCAGGACAACTGACAGAAACCTAAATGAACATGTATAAAGCTTCTTGCTATAGGCATTACCTGACATACAAGCCACTTTTTGTCAGCTTTGATGTCATGTTGATATAACACCTATGTCAGGTGACAATGTTTTATGATGCTTATTAGAGTAATGGGGCAACACTTTATTGTAGGGTAATGTAGGTTATGAAGCTACAGAATAGTTTTGTGCATAATAACGCAGTGTTAATGAATGTCTGTGTAGGTCTATATCAGAGGTCATGAAGGGTAGGTGTGAGGCAACCTGCCCTACAGTACACTGCGTGTGCGTTCATCTGTAATAACTACTCCCACTACTACCATTAAAAGTGATATGACAGTGAGAGGTGCGTTTACATGCACCACAGCAGCACACGCATGATAGGACCTCTGCAGCTATCAGATTATTCTGGTGGTCATGTGAATAAGCAACTTAGTCTGCACATGACAAGCAGGGGGTAGAGCTTGCTCTACCAGCAAGCAGCATTCAAAACAGCATCCAAGATATGCCAAAAATAAAAAAACACTTGTGGAGAGACGCTATAACCAACAACATGCTTAAGGAAATTAATATTCTTTATTTTCTAGATGATGCATATTCATATGCTCAGTGAAGTGACTATGTTGTAGTCATGGCATAAAGTTTGAATTTTATGTTGCATTCCTTCATCTTTTATGAGTTTACTGGCAGATTGCAAAGCAGAAACCTCATGTGCATGTAAGTGCATGTACACATATTGAATGAATTACTTGAGATTAAGGGAAAAAAAATTCTTCTGGAAACATGAGATTTTCTGTAGTTACCAGATTAGTAGACATGCAAATGCACTCATACTATAAGTATTATAAATCTGGCATGACATATTTATGGCATGGTTATGTCAACATAATGCAGCAAGGTTCATGTAAAATGCTACTGCTAAAAACTGCTACAACCAAAACAAAAGCAAAAAAGCTGCCAAATATTCACACCAACTCCATTCACAGTTACTTACTTAAGCCTAAGTTTGATCTTTTAAACATTTCAGAAGCTACTATCTATGAAATTAGCTGTCACAAGAATAACCTTATTGAACACATATATTTAAAAATATATATATATATCTATTTCTAATATATATATATCTATTATATTTATTTTATTCACTTTTTTCTCACTGCTACTTGCTTTTAAGTCTCTAAATGTTCTTTTTGTCCTTCACATTTCATTCTGTGGCTGCATCACATCGAAGCACATCAGGATGGCCATCTGGTTGGAGTTCTCCTCCAGACTTGCCGCAAGTTTGACCTGTGCCGCTGTCCCTGTGAACACCTCCCCTTCCCACACTCGGCTCTTGTTGAGCTTCAGGTCCACTCTCTGCTCAGCCAATGCGCTGACCCTGTGAGCGCCGGGCACCTTCACACGAAACTGGACCCAGGACAGTGGCTCCAGCAGGCCGGAGCGAGGCTCCAACAGGACATTGCCCTTCTGCCAGTCTGCGTAGGGAGATGGGAAAGGGGGCCAAGCACTTTCTGAACTGTTCTGGATGATAAAATCGCAAAGAGGGTTAAAGTCCATGCTGGAAACGCTCTTACCATAGAGGGCAAGCTTGTACACCCCTGGCTCTGGCAGGGTGATGCTAATCGTAACCTTGGTGCCATTGTGGGTCAAGAAGATATACCGGGATAGGGGATATGTGGGAACCTTACGCTGTTCTTTGGTCAAAATGACATGAATGTCCAAATCATGCTCATTCTGGAAAGTGATATTGCACTTTCCCTGCTGTGTGCTCACTATTGCCCCCTTGTGGCTGAACTTGGAAAGGCCAGCCTCGCTGGTCCTGATGCCAGGGCCACAACAGTTGCTAAGAGCTGGCGGGAAAAGTTCATTCAGGTTGACTGGGTTGCTGGTACAATGAAGAAGAAAGTTGGCAGCATTTTGGAAGCTATCTCCAGCACGTTCACAGTCCCGGACAAATATGGACAGTCTGTAATAACCCGTGTACGGACAAAGAATGCTACATGTAAGTTTATCCATTTCTGTCTGAGTAGCCAGGCATCTCTTAGACAGAGCCTTGTCCAGATCTTTATGGATCAGTTCGCAAAGCATCATGAGTGGCCTAGATGTCTGTAGAGCCAGTTCAAAGGTACCTGACGTCAGCACAATGGCTTCGCTCCCATACGTACAGCACTTGATCCCCAGAGCCTCAGCGTTTTGCTGGATTCCCCAGCACAGGTAAGGGTTCTCGGGGAGATGCTCTGCAGGCTTGGGCTCGGGACACTCCAGAAGGAAGGAGCACACCCAACTGAACAATCCTGAAGCATTTCTAGGGCGTGCAAACAGCATGATGTCGAAGGTGCCCGCAGTCGGGGGCAGGACACGGAGCTTCATGCTGGATTGAGTGACGGTCAGCAGACCCAGAGAGCTGCTCAGCTCCTTCTGTTCAGAACCACTGCGCTGGGAGATCTGGTAGGTGAAGTCCACTGGCTGAGAGAATCCCACTGATATAGAAGCCTCACCATTCTCTGAAGATAGACACATAATTATTATTTTATTGCATACTATAAGGATAGCCAACTTTGGTTGGTGCTGTTTGGTAATTCTACCTGCTTTCCTGGTGCAATTCGTAAATAGTTGCGACTGCACGTACAGTTCGACTCGACTCTAGTTTTCAGGTATAGGTATAAGCTCAACACATGAAAAATTAGTCACCTTGTGTGTTTAAGGTTGTAGTAACTTCAGGCTCCTGTACATGGCGTTGTACGAGGATGATGGGGCTATACATAGGATTCATAGATTGAGAAGAGGTGGTACAGTGCAGTGAAGCTCTCGTTCAATGTAAGGAAAATGGGTCTCAAAGCAGATGTTAACGATTGGTTAAAAGGAGTGATTGCATTTGGGCATGCCAAAGACCATAGTGTGAAGGAAGTAGCTGAGTCTGCAGGTGTATGGAAGCGTACGGTCATACAGATCTACCAGCAGTGGCTAAAATCCCAGTCTACAGGAAATCATCCTCAGAATTGTACCAGGGAAGGCATCCACCAAATCTGGCCCAACTGCACAATTCTTTGATGCAGGACTGGCTGAACATTGATGTTGCTCATATCCATAAGCTTGCCCAGTCCATACCAATTAGAATCACAGGTGTTATTTGTGCTTGTGGAGGTATTACACACTGTTACATTCAGTACATTTCAGTCACAGGGTGACTCATTTTTTGTGTATTTTTGATGACCATTGTGGTTGGTCATCATAATGATGTCACATGAAACTGCCATGAAGTGAAGGAGACAAATTTTGTTAAAAAAAGTCTGACGGCAGCAAGACAAAGGCTACTGAAGAAAAAAAATGATTAGGAAAATACTACATCAGAGCTCAGACAATGAGATGGTTGGTTGTTTGAATGTGATGGGTGTTCAAATGTGCCGCGCTAATCTGGTAGCTAGCGTTAGCATATGTGGTAGAAATATGTGGTAGAAAAGCACCTATGATGATGAGTCTGTCTGACCAATCGGTACACTGCAGCATTTTTATGTCACCTTTTGGTTTCGGTCAGATCACTTAGAACCACGACAGAGGTGATACCAAAAATAGTACCAGGTACCAGTTTTGCCTAACAGAAAAGTAGAGTCGAACCATATCGGTACCATGCAGTGCAAAAGTGGCTTTTGATATGTTTTTGCTGTGTTTATTTGGTGTTTCAAGGTTTTCCTTGTTCCATTCATTTTTTTTATGTGTTTTTAATGAATGTGTTTCTTTTTCATTGTATTTCATGGTAAAGCACTTTCACATCTATTTAGAAAAGTGCTATAGAAAAACACATTACTTGTTAAATATTTTATCATGCTTTATATTACACATATAAATTATAAATTATATATTATATATATCAGAAGCACTCTTGAATGCAAAAAGGTCAGATAAAGAGTTAATAACAGGTCATTAATCAAAAACATTGTAAAACAATGTAGGGTACTGCAAGGCTAAAAAATGCCATTGCATTACACTGTATATTAGAACTAGTTTCTTATTTACCAGTACTATATTTTGCAAGGGAAAAAAAAAACAATTAAAGGATACATCGTTTGAAAGACATGTTACTGTCCCTGCTAATTACATGGATGGTTTACTGGACTAAAATAATGAACAGTTAATGCTGTTTCAGAGTCTAGAAAATTAACAGTAGAAAATAAGATCTAAAATGTAAAGATTATAGAGTTCTAAACAAAAATCAAGTCTGACTGCTTCAGGTGAGGTTGGGGCTCATTTGTCTTTCATCCATCAGTTTCATTTTAGCATGATTAGATGATTCCACAGATTGTTTGCTGAGTTTACAGAGCTTCCCACGCTCACACAGCACTAGTTGCAGTCCCAGTTAAAGGCACACAGTTAGCTGTGGCAAGTAGCAAATGCTTTCATAAATGATGCAAAGAACAGACGCATATAATGTATACAGAGGAAATATAGGCCTGCAGTGGATTATGTGATTTACAAATAGTCTATTAGAGCATATGAGTAACATAATGTAACTCTTAACAAGTCAGTCAATGTAATGGGATTACCAGAATTTGTACTATGTCATTCTACTTCCATTACAGGATAATGTAAATACATTAGTGTAACTCCTCAGTATTATGTTATCACTGATTAGCAATAACCCATATGGTTAGATTATGGGATTATGTCTAGTAAGGAGCAATTTTATCAAATCACAGAATGAAAATATGGATGAATTCCAGTAAGGGCAACCTCTCCAAGCCTGACAACAAGGAACCAACCTGTCACGAGTGAGAATTGTTTGGGATAGATGAGTGTTAACCCGAGCCTGTAAAACTCAGAGGTTTTCAGCACCCTCTTCTCAAACTCCTCCAGCTTAATGGGGCTCTCCAGCAGCTGCCACTCTTCCTCATCAGGACAGTGGGAGTTTATGAAGTCCTCTGGATCGGTCAGGAAGTAAAAGTCCTCGTACCTGGCGTAAAAGAAAAATTATCATCGTCTCTGACCTGTTGAGTTTGGCAGTGGATCCACTATAAACAAACGGTTAAACAAAACGGTTAACTAAAACACTGGCCTAAATTACTAGATTCCTTTTCCTCTTTTTAGGGTTGAATTACTAGAACCTTGGGCTCCAGTAATGGGTTCATTAACAGATATCTTTCGAAGTCTTTTCTTAAATTTGTACAAGAAACGTCTTAAGAAAAAGTCTACACATAGGCTAGGCAAGACATATGTTCTTGGTGAGTGTCAGATTCTATGAGGGCTTTATAGAGAGGTTTAACAGACCAGCATGATGCAAAATCTTGGTTGGTACCCCTTGGATGGTGAATCCTGGGTAATAATAGGTCCTAAGCCCATTTTTGCCTAAATCATTCTAAACACAAACACCTAGCATTCATACACACAACATGTATGCATTGAGGTCTTCTTTCACATGATACATGCTGTTTGCTGTACATACCAAATGCAGTGAATAAACTGAAAATGAAAATCCAGAGTCTTACATCAGTTAATGACGAAAGGAAACACATTTTAATTCACTGTTATAAGCAGGACTAACACTAGCTAGCTAACTAGGCTAAAATGTCAGTAAATGTTTCCCTCAGGGCAGACAGTGGATAGTGCGTGCAGCACACTGACAAGAAAAACTGTATTTTCCAAAATATGAAAGTTATTTCCCAAACACCTAATAGCATCACCAACCTTTCCTAACAGATTTAGGGTGGGAGTAAATGATGCTAACTTTTGCTAGCTAGTTAGCTATTTATTAAATTAGCAAACATTATCAAGCTAGCTAACTTTGCTTTGAGCTTCTAATGCTAACTATCATTATGCAACAGATAAAGTATTCATTTATCACATTGCATTTACATTTACATTTACATTTACGGCATTTAGCAGACACTCTTATCCAGAGCGACTTACAAAACGTGCTTAGTGTTCCGTTGGATAATATTCCAGCTAGTACAGGAAGTTCGGAGCCTAAAACCCACCCTGAGCTCAGACACTGCCCGAACAGGGGGCCAGTGCTGATACCTAGATATTGCATTATCTCTTTCTTTTTGCCATCTGTCGGTCTCTTTGGTCT
This sequence comes from Semaprochilodus insignis, assembly GCA_034552555.1. Lineage (NCBI taxonomy): Eukaryota > Metazoa > Chordata > Actinopteri > Characiformes > Prochilodontidae > Semaprochilodus > Semaprochilodus insignis. Next base: position 58,445,028 of record CM067474.1, read on the forward strand.
TTTTTTCCCTGGGCACCAGAGGGGTTCAGCCTTTTCCACATATAGGCTGGCAGATGCTGTTGTTAGCTACTTTTTGCATTTACCAATAATCAATTCGTCACTCACTCACTCCCCGACCCTCACCCCCAACCCAACACCCACCACCACAGGCAGGCAAGTCTAACTAGACCGAGATGTGGTGGGGATAGATGTGCCAGTGGGGTGCCTCACTGTGCATTCATCACAGAAAATATTAGGGTTTATATTATTAGGCTATGAAGTTATGATGGTGTGGACATTGTAGTATTTAGAAACAATAGTATAAATAGCAATGAAAATAGTCAATGTAAGAATGAATATTTTCCCTCAGTGGGGCGCCTGGCTGCCATAGCATGTACCTATACTGTCTATGCCACGAGCCGGCTCTGGGGTTTTAAGAACGGTTGATAAATGAGACCCAGTGTTCGGTTGATCAGACATTTCTTCTTGTATGTTATGTTGTGGATCTATATGGTCTCATACTATTATGACACAGCTGCTACAGTATAGTTGTATTTAGTTCCCTCCAGTTCTCGATCACCTCTTAATGAAAGCTTTGTTGTCCATGTCCACAGTCCCAGCACCCCAGCAGGCGTCCAGCAGGTACCAGTGGCCGTCCAGTCTCACTGCATTCCACATATGACTGGACTTGGTGTTCTGGTAGCTCTGACCCTGTCTGTATCCAACGCCCTTCCCATGACCACCTACCTCCCTGCACTCAATGCCCACCTCCCTTTAGACAGACAGAAGAGATCATTACAGGTACACATAGTGTATGGTAAGATACCACTGGATAAGAAAAACTATTCCAGCATCAAATAATCAAATCAGCAAATTCAGTTATATGCAAAAGTTTGACCGCCTATGGACACATTTTGTTAACGCATCTACAAAGAAAATGCTACATATTTTAATGCACTGTTTATTGGCTGAATTTAACATATGTTATGGCACATTTTAAACATTTAGAGGTACCTAAACTTGCATACAACTGTATAAATGCATAAAATAAAATTGACACAATTTTCCTCTTACTCCGAATGTAGTAAGTTGGACCAAGTAGTTTTGGTGTCTATAGCTTGCTTCTTTGTGTCGATGTCTAGCATTGGATCTATAAGACTAATATAAGCTCACTGTACCACCTCTTCTCAATGTATGCAACACATCTGCAGAAACCCGAGGTTACTACCACCTTAAACATGCAAGGTGACTAATTTTTTTGTATGGTGAGATTGGTAAGCAAATAGGAGCATATACACCAATAATTAACAATATGTCGCCTACATGCCAAAATCATCATGTGCTTGCATCAAATTATGTGACCCCAAATAGACTTTATGTGATTTCTATCAAACCCTTATCTGTAAAAATGGACAAAGAATGTTTTGAATCTCAGGCTAAAGCAAAGCGCAATGCTCTTACTTGCACATCTGTTGGCAGAGACTGGAGTATCCACAGCAAACTCCTCTGCCTGTTTCAATGACCCGCTCAGGAGAGCACACTTTCTCAGTCAGTCCCAGGTATCCAGTCACATCATACTCTACAGCAAAAACACATTGAGTCAGCCCAGACGTGCAGTTTGCACAATGCTGTTTGGTGACTATTAGCTTCCATTACTTGCTACTGCCTCACAGCTCCAATGCAAAACTTACATTCAAGCTAAAAAGAAAAATGTGAAAATATGACTTCAAAATTTGCAAAATGCATTAAAAGAAGCTGAACAGCAGGGAAAGCAAAGCTGGTTGACACAGTTTTCACTCTCTGCAGCGTATCCTAGACTTCTGTTATTAACACTGATCCTAACAAAACATAGTTATATTACAAAACAGAATCTATCATGGCAGCACATGACATTAGCTATGACATGGTTATGTCAGTGTTATATAGGAGGGTTTCAGTAATGCGTTACTGATATTTAAATATATAATCCAGCTGTCACAAGAGTAAAGCCATCAATGCTGAGTGATGGATTCATGTGGTAATGTGCTTTAGGGAATATTTTAATGGTAACATACAACCAGAGAGGACAGCAGTAAAAGCATGCCTCGTCACATATCGGCGGTTATCTGATTTGACTTGAGAACATTTGACTCCACACCACGCACCCTGACATACATGCTAGTCTAGTTTGCATTGAAAAATAAATGATGCTGTAAACTGACACGAATGAGTCTCAAAGAGACCAAGAGCCATCATATCTAATGTCCCGCGAATACATCAGCTGCAATGTCGAGTTATATGAGTTAACTGCATAGCTCAGAAATGGAAACCAAATATCCCTGATATCCTAGATGTACTTGAGGTCCAAACTTAAATTGGACTGTAATGATTTGATCCTTTCCAGTGCACAGTAAGGGTGTTTGCTAAGTTCAGCTTACTGTGAACTGAACTCCAATTGTCCATTTATCAGCTGATTTCAGCTTCATGTTCCATATTCTAATGACCTTCTATTATAGCTTACTTTTAATGGATTAAGAGCTTATTTTGTGAGAACTGATTTTCTTGGAAAACTGCTATTTTGCATCCTCTGACTTTAAAATATAGACCATAATTCCTCATATACAGGCTATAAACTCATGAAGCATGTGATTCAAATGTGCACATCATTTCAACTTAAACAAAATATCTTACATCAATGCAGTTCTTGCCAAAAATAAGCAAACTCAATGACAGTGCAAATTTGGTGCCTGTGTATGTGACCAAAGCCATTTGTGCACTGTCCCAGTTTGATGTTGTTGTTTTGTTATGTTTTGGTTTAAATGTGTTGAATGTGTTGAACGTGCAAGAAACACACCGATGTTGTGACAGAGCCAGATCCAGATAGCACGTAGTCTTTCTAAATCAGTAGATGCTACCTCTGTGATGGTCTGGGCAATCGTCTGCACTGAGAAGACCTTCTTGCTCTTTAGCTGCAAAGTACACACACACACACACACACACACACACACACACACATATCCAATTACACACACAAGCTTATGAAACTACACACACATAAACATATCAGATCACCCACACTTGGCATAAACATTTTCTCTGCTGCTCTGATATGAACACACAGTGAGACACTCTGTCTCTATCTATCTATCTATCTATCTATCTATCTATCTATCTATCTATCTCTGAAATACTCCCTGGTATTTGGGGACTCCCATGTTGGCTGGCTATGTCAGCACTGGCTGGCTGCTTACTCACTCTCCTGCCATAGTAGTTCTCATACTAGCTTCAGTGGCACCAAAATGGTGTCTTCCACACCTTGAGATCTTCCACACCTCCCCTTTTGTCTTTGGTTTGAGTAAAAGTGTAGTAACTCACTCTTTCCACCAATTATTTAGGGAACATTTTTTATCTTTTTCACAGTCTCTCTTTCTCTTTCTCTCTTTTCTTTCCCTTAAGCTCTTTCTCACAGTCCCCACACCCAATTTTAGCCCTCCCTCTCTCACCTCTTTGCCACTTTTGATAGCATGTGTATCTACTCTGCAGAAATCACTGTGAGAGATCAGCTCTTTCTGCAGTTTCCTGGTCAGGGTGGTCAGATTTTCTTTGTTGTCCTGTTGCTGGCTTGCAGAGTGACAGTTGCTGGACTGCACCTCTTCACTTGTCCGCTCTTCCTCTCTCACCATAGTCTTCTTCGTGGCTCGGGAAGTGCGAGATCTGCTCTCGTCTGACAGCTGCCTCTTGGCCAGTGGCCTTTGACTGTCTCTGTCCATGGCTGCCCACTTCTCAAACACAGAGTTTTTAGCGGCAGTGACACTGACAGATGCTTTAGGCTTTAATACGGCTTTACCTGTTAGGGCCAAGACAATGAGATAGAAAAGAAGGTGATTCAGCCAAGTACATGCAATCTGAAGGAGCAATTGAAGGAGCTACGTACCACATGCAGACCTTCATTATTGTTTAAATTGTCAGTAGGTGTATTTACCTGTTTGGGTGCTACTGTTTGATAGGCCACCACTCTGAAGCTTTGTGCTTTTATTCCAGACTGCTGTGGTGGATTCACCTCTTTGTGTTTTTGTTTCTTTAGTTTGATGTTCTTTGGTCTGGGATTGAGCCCTCTCACTGCTGCTGTCCTGCTTTACCCTACAGGTCTTCTTTGCAGTGAGAAGGCACGGATCTTTTGTTAGATCAGCATTGTTGTTGTTGTTGTCGTCATCCTCAGCATTACAGCACAGATGATTAGCATTAGAGGGATGATGGCCAAAGCCGTTTAGGATATGATGAGCATTCAAGACAGCAGCCATCATTGATGAAATTCAAGATTACACCTACGGGGAGAGCAGAACCCAAGCAATGATGACACTCCACCACTTACTATTAGCAAAGAAATGCATTGAATTTGACCTAAAACAAATGTGTGCATTATTTACAGTACTATTTTAATTTAAATTTTCCATTTAAGTTAATCTAGATGCATAAGTTTGCATAGTTTCTCAAACTGCACAAAATGCATAGGTCAGATAAGGTAACTCTTCAGTTTCAGGAAAATTTGCTTAATTAAAGATTCTTTACAGCTACGGAGTCGGTATAATATGACACTGCAAATAATGTTCCAGACCCGCAGGTGCATTTGCTGGCCGCCTGTTATTTCAAATAGCTCGCAAAAGAGTGCACAGACGGCCCTTCTCCAACATTTGCGCCAATCACACTCTTGTGACAATTGCAGCACTAGGCCATTATTGGTTTTCACATGGGCACATCAGTAATTCTATTTCAATTAGTGCTAAATAGGGTATTTACTGGAGGCCAGATGGGTGCTCGGTCAAAATTGACCAGAATGGCAGATAATGCACTTATTGCTGCATGTATTCCATCTAGAAAGTATTGCCATTATTCAAGAAGCAGCCTTACATGTCTAACATCCTCAAAAACGCACATTTCTAAGGCTCATTTAATTCTTCGATTACTTGATTCTGAGAAGCACACAGTGGGAGCCTGGAACACTCAAGGCCCACAAGATAAGACAGATAGAGGCAGCGTATCTCGCCTTTTTTCTCTGCATAAAAACCCAGCCTAATCGCCACAGTCAAAGTAGAGGACTCTTTGGTGTCTGCACATCGATCTGTGAGGTCCGTGGTCCAGTTCTTACCTGGAGGTGGTCTCTATCTTTTTGGTCACGGTGCTGTATGTGCTGCTCTTCTGATGTGTCATTAATTTGCTCGTTCAGCTCTCACCTCCTGGAGAGCGGCTGTTATATACCCGCTGTGCAGTGGGCTGGGGTGTGTAGCGCTGGCAGGTCCGGGGGATGACAGCCCTAAAAATACTACAAAGCAGCTGAGAGAGAGAGAGAGAGAGACGGAGAGAGAGAGAGAGACAAAGAGACAGAGGGAGGGTGAGGACTTTCCACAAGCTGCTGGGCCTAAGGGGGAGTGTTAGGGGCATTTAGGGGTCACCAGAGTTCTCCATTGGGTCATTGGTGTGAAGCATAAAATAAATAAAAACAAAACATATTTATTATTATTATTATTATTATTATTACTATTATTATTATTGTTGTTGTTGTTATTAGTCCTGTAAAATAATGCAGCGCACCGCTGTGGGTGGACATAGGGACTGTGTTAGAGACGGAGCAAAGATGCTCATAAGAATCCTAGAGGGCTGCATGGACATAAAGGTTTAGAGTTGGAACAAACACAGCAAATGCTAATCAGTCAATCAAGTACATAAAAGTTCTAGATCTAAAGTAACAGCACAATACTGTAGCTGTCAAAACAAATCTTCGTACCTTGTTATCATTACCATATTATCATTATTTTTATTGTGTTGTGCTAGCCAGATGTATTAACAAATGACACCAAGAGTGAAGGTGCTGATTAACAGTTAGAATTTGTTATAATGGCCATCATTCTTGTGTAAGAATCTGATCCAGGTCAGTGTGAATATCAGTCCTGATATCTGTCTGGTGTCACAGTAGGCCATTCTGTGCTCTACACTACATTGGTAGATCTCTGCAACCTTAATCAATGTGTAAATATGATTTGAGTGGGTTCAGAGAAGTTTTGGTGATCTACTGTTGCAAAAATGGAGTTGGGCTATTTGGGTGACTATTGAGTTCTAGTGTCTGTTAACAACGTTAGCCTTGAAGGTGCAGTTCTAAACTAAAGAAGCAAAATTTGGACTGTAAACATATCTTGGCTGATCAACTACATGTGGGATAAGTGTACAATTGGGTCATTTTTTTCAGCAGGTTATAGGCAATTATCATATTTTATCATATTTTATGTTGTCACCATTTTATAGAAGCAATCCATTAGACCATGTGTTACAGTGATTTTTACCAGCATCTTGTGGCTTAATGCTTTAAAGATTAATATGATGAATATGAGAAACACATCTCATCTCATCTTCTAAACTGCTATATCCTTCAGGTTGGCAGGAGTGTGCTGGGGCCTATCCCAGCACTCATTGGGTAGAAGGCAGGAAACACCCTGAACAGGTTGCCAGTTCTCCGCAGGGCAAATATAAAAACATAAAACAAGAAATACACATACAGACAACACAGTCTTACATGATGTCACAAACTACACCTTATCCAACCAAATGTACAGGATCCATACAGCTGCTTGGATCAGGTGGGCTATGTGCAGTGTAGAACATGACAAAGGTAACACACAAGATATGCAAAATATACAAGTGAGTCCTGCAAAAGAGAAAATACACAGAAGAGGATAACAGAGATTACACAATTCTTTTCAGAGCTGTTTATGCAAAGTTAAAATACGGCAATGAGGCAAATAATCTTCTACCTCTAAGTAGCAGTCATTACAAAATCCAGGACAGGGGTTCATTGTTTGGCACTGAATATCTCTGGTGTACAAAGTTACCTTTTGTCAATTTTCTGTGTCTTCTGAGTGAATGCAGGTTCAGCAATTTGCACTGGTAGTTTGAACTCATAAGTTAAAAATCAAGCCTAGTTTAGTAAACTGTGCAAAGCTGCGATGAGCACTCTGGTGTATGACATCCTTCATTAGCTCATGAACCTTTGCACACTGCCAAACCTGCACTGTTGACTTTTTATGCTTGTGGTTGTGGGTAAAATGTTTTGAATCTATTTTATTGGCAAATGCTGCAAAATGTGTTGCTCTGTTGGCATGTCTATTCCCCAACCTTGTAGCAGTAGACCAGCGGTTCTCTGGACATTTTTTAGCAGTCTCAAGTCTGAACCTTAAAGTCTCAAGCAAGTCCCAAGTCCCTGCGGGAAAATTCAAGTAAGCCAAGTCCTGCTATGCGTCAAGCAAGTCTCAAGTCAAGTCATATGGAGTGATGAGGCTATAATTCCAGTTTCCACCTTTAAATCAGTTAAACGTCAGTGGCCGTAAAGAGCTGCATTTTATTTAGAGCATTAACAAATACTGTTTAATTTCTTCTTGTCCTTTTAATTCATCTGTCAAAAGTGTTTCTCATATGACACCACTTCATTGTATTCCTGTTGCAGCCAGAGCCAAACAGTCAAGTGAAACAATTACATATACCAAATAGAACCTTGTTTTTTTTTAACATATGTAAACATATGGACATCTGATCTTTATATGAACAATACTGAGGCAACATAACTAAAGACATGAAACAGTTTTTTAAAGATAAGTTGTAAAATGTATTTAACAGAAGTGCAGTTTTCTTGTGAGGAAAAGGTTAGAACATCCAGACATTTATTACTACTTAAAATGCCTAAAATTAAAATCAGGTGCACTACTATCAGTTGCTAATGATTGGAACATTGTTAGAGAGGAGGTTGTAGGAGCCGGTCATATTTAAACCTCAGATATTTAGTTTCATTTGCTCCTATGTGATGAAGGAAGTGGTATTACCATAGTCAGGTTCAAGAAGTTCTCTGGCCTTCAAAAAAGAAGGTTGTAGGTACATATGCATCAGAGAGGGGATATAAACACTTAGAAACAGCCATTTCACTGTTCCCAAAATAATTTCCCGGAGAAACAACTGGCAGCATGGCCAGGTCAGATTATTCTAGCAAGTTCAACCCAACAGCAGAGCAGGATGTCTCACCGCAGTAATTTATTAAATATAAAAAATAACTAAAATTCAACCATGGTAATTTAAACCAAGTAATTTAATACTAAAAACAACTACAATTCAACCAAAGCATATCGTACCAAACTAAAGGTTGTAGTATGTTTATAGGATGTGTTTTACTAGTGATTTTTACAATTCAATTACATTTTTATTCTGCAGGTTTATGTTTTGCGTCTCAGTAAAGTTATGGTAGGTTTTGGTTGAGTTTTACAATGTATGTCTTTAACATTATCAGTGTATTTCAGTGCATTTCAATCTTTATATATAATATCAATAGGCTCATCTATCTGAGTCTTGTACGTTTTAAAAAGAAACTACACTTTAGAGACGGTCCCTTACTGTATTGGGCGCCTGCTGAAGTGATTCCAGCTGTAGTATTCAAATGTGCTGGGCGAAAGGAAAGATCAGGAACTCTGAAAAAATTGTTTCATTATAATTGTTTTAAAATAGTTTGTTCCCTGGTTTACCGCAAAAATGCAATTACCGGATTCCCCTCTCTGGTTAAACAGAAGCAGCAGCAGGTCTGTAGGGTTAGAGCAGAACCGCTGACTGTAGGTCAGTTCAATCATGGAGCAGGAGGTGAATGTGGAGTCTGTAGAGTTTTAGGACACAGTCGCATACCTTGTGTGCATCTGTGTGGGTTCTGTAGTGACGGATGAAGTTGGTCTTGGAGGTCGTGTCACTGATGTTGGACCTGCAGACCCTTCATATCGCTGTTCTCCTATTACTACTTTCATCCACAATATAATCCTCTAATCCAAACCTCACTATTTCTGGCGTAGTCGCCTTCACTGTATGAGCTACTTCGTACATTTATCTCTGCTGGCCTCCCGCGGTCTGATAGGTTGCCAAGTTTGTGCGCATTGCAACAGAAATCACCCAATCATGTTTCAACATAAATCTCTAAACAATCCCTAATTTCTTAAAACTAATGCAAATATTTAATACAAAATCAAGTCATTTGGAGTCATCTCAAGTCAATTCTCAAGTCACAAATACCAAGTCAAAGTCAAGTCGAGTCTTTTATCAGTGTTAGTCAAGCAAGTCTCAGGGTCCTTAATTTTGCGACTTGAGTCCCCTAAACTCTGCTTTTAGCATCTTCTCTGCTCCCTCAACCAACTCAACCAATCGGTTAATTAACAAGTTGAAGCTGGTAAAAACACAAAAATGTGCACTGAGGGATCCTCCAGAACCAGGGTGGAGAACCACTGCAGTAGGCTGTGCAGGAGGTCCACTGTATAACTGTATATCTTAGAGGCTGCCACTATGAACATGAAATAAGGTGTTCCAAAATATACAGTACTGTGCAAAAGTCAGAGACTTCCCTTTATTTATTTCATTTCCAGTCAAAACAGTCATTAAGTCCAGTTCAGTTCATCTTTAATTCCTTTCAGGAGATTTTCAGGTTTTCAAAGAAATCTGCAGGGATATTTTTCCACATCTTCAAAGTCTGATTCACTTATCCTTCCCGGGTCACGGAAGGTCCTTGAGTCTATCCCAGGGCTCATTGGGTTGAGGGCAGGAAACACCCTGGACAGGCCGTCAGCCCATCGCAGAAGTTAGTGTACCATCAAAATAATTTTGGCTTTGAGTTATTGTAAAGTACAGTTCGTATATAATGTTGCTTTAGGCACCGCTAATCAGGACACTTTTGGATGGTCTACTAGGTCTTGCACAATTGACTTTATCTTACATCTAATCTCCTCAGATAAATGAATATCTTTGTCCTTAAAGGATGTTTTTTTTACTGTAAATCAAATGAATGAAGAACGGTCTCTGACTTTTGAGCACCACTTTGCATGTAAAATATTGCTCTTTTGCTGATTTGGTGTGGGTATGTCAACACTACTATTTTCCCTCCTTTCCCTCCCTCTCTTCCTCCTGCACTCGTTCAAACACCTGGCCTTTGATTGGTTGTAAGATTGTGGGCCTGTGTCTTAGCAAGTTTAAGATGCTCCGCATTCACCTGCCGGGATGCTTCAGTGCCCTTCACACAGCCGCCTGCGCCCTGCTCGCTGGGCCAAATCCATTTCATGCCCTCGCTTTCACCTGCCGCTGCGGGCAATTTGTGACCAAACGACGTCGCAGGCCGGTAATGAAGCATGAACACCGAGGAGGAGGAGAGAGATGAGATGGCAGAAGTCATCGTGAACCGCTTTGTAGCAGGCAAGATACACTTCACAACACACTGTCATAGCGGCTTTTGTAGGGAGCTTGATGAGCAGATGAGTTTCGAGGCTTTTTCCAGTGGAGTTCAAGTCTGAGGAGACGGCTGAGTTTATGCTTTTTAGGAGCTCTAAACTTTAAAGCTGTCTTTGTGGTCTGCCTGAAGTGAGATTTTTAATTATCAGAGTGTCGTGTGCAGCAAGGCAAAACCAAGAAATAAGCCAAAGCTGACAAATGCAAACAGTGTAGATTAAATCATCAAATAAACAATAACACAATTTTGATTCTTCTTTTCAGCCTATCCAAATTACGGCTCAAAGGAATACCTTAGCTCTTTAACTGGACAGGCTTACACGCGAGCCAACAATTCATTTCCTTATTCTTGTAATTACACCACTTTTTTTCATGGCAGTTAAATAAATAATAAATGCATAATAGGTTTACACATATATGGCACATGGTAATTGAGCCCAGACAGTGATTCTGATGTCTATATTTTATAGAAAGCCAGATAACTTCAAAGCATTTGCCTAATATTTTCTAATATAAGTATTTTTTGCATTAACCAATGAACGGAGATTAGGTTAAGATTAATTGGCCAATGAACAGAGATTAGGTTAAGATTCATTGGCCAATGAAAAGAGATTAGGTTAAGATTCAAGATTCAAGAGTTTATTGTCATATGCACAGAGAAACAAGCAGTTGTACTGCACAACGAAATAAACAGAAGTATCCCTTTAAGCATGCGTACAATACACTTGTTAAACTGGAATGGGAATTCTTTATAATTCAATTGTTCAGATGAAAACAGTCATTCAAAGTGGTGTCATGTGCCAATTAAGGACTGTCAGTGAAGTCTAAAGAGGTTAATGCCTCTAAACTCTCCCATACAGAAAGTTATGCAGGAAATGATTATGAAATCACTGCCTGATGTTTGAGACATTGTTTTACAATGACTTTGTGATATGTTTATGGCCTAAAACGTGTTTTTTTTATATAAATTTTATAAGTTTTATAAATGTTCTGGTTGAGAGACACTTGCAGGGCATCATAAGGCTAAAATAATTTTATAACTATAATGATTTTTCTTTCAGATTGTATTAAAACGTGTAGACTCTGATCTTTTTGGATAGACATCGTAACACCTGGCTTCTATCATCTCCACTGTAAAAAATACAAGTCAGTAAAATAAGTCAGCAAGCTTCTCTAAAATCCATCATTTCACATCAAACTACTCAGAATGACTCTTTAATCTTAAGACTAGTTATTCAGTAACTAGTACACGTGATGTGGTAACTTCTATTAAACTCGAGTTACACAGTTATGAAAGAGAAACTGAATGGTGAGCCTACAAATGGACCTTGGCACTTTAACAGGTGAAGGTTTCTGCATTGATAGTGTGGAGCTTAGAGTATCACAGCATGATCCATATCAATGTTATTCTAGAACAGCTCCTCCTGGCCCCATGCATTGGCTGGCTCCAGTCTCTTTGCCCTGGGCAGAGTGATATCTCTTTGTCCTTGTTTCCCCACAAGCCTGATGGATGATCGATGAAAGTTCTGTGAAAATTATATTCTGAATTTCACAGCATGCCAAACAGTTTCCCTCCTATTGGCATCCTTACTCTGTTTTGGAACAAATGTAGCGATTTTCTGTTAACGTCAGACTTGTGATATTTTTTTCCCTTCATTCAAGTCCCAGAGCAAAATATAAACCAGAGTCCTATGTAAAACATGCAGCAAAGCTCTAATTAAAACATATGAGCTATGATTATGATAAATTACTGATCAGACCTATCAGAGAACAGTGTGGGCATGACTAATCAGTAGCTTGATTGACAGCTCCCTGTCCCACAATCCTAGCCTGCGTCGCTACTCAAAGAGAACTTCAAACATTATGCAGCTTTTATGTGACTCTAACTGGACAAACAGATGTGCAGATGGATGGATGAACAGACAAACAAACAAATGGATGGACAAAGCAATGCACAAAGTAACAGAGAGACAGATGTGCAGACGGACAGATGATTGACTGATGAATGAACCGTGTTGGTGCTTGGATAAAGGAATGAATGGGCAACATGGCTTATGCTGGGTTAGTTTTAGCTTGCTAAGTTTATCTAACTCTGAGACTGTTTTATGTGGGCAGGGCATAAGATGTCAGCCATGTGATTGGTTAGGAAATGCTTATGGAAGCATTACCCAAGTTTAGGACCGCCCAGTTTACATATAGAGGAGAGAAATATGGTGAAATGTATCAGCCATTTATTGGGCACCTGAATGTTATTCAAAGGTTTAGTGCCTACAAGAACAAGATTAAACCTAATTAGACAGAAAACACAGATTTAGGTTCCCTGGGTTTTTAACATTTTGTGATAAAAGAATTATGTAACATGTAAACTCAAGATGTACATGAACAACTTTAAACGATGCCTCTGAATGTTGCAGAAATGCAACTATGGACCTCAGGATCTACCACTCTTTGGCATGACTCATTTAACAGCCCCACTTGCTCCACCACAAAACAGTGCATTCAACTCTATTCCTGCACTTTTGAACTATTCCCTAACCAACCCTCCTGATTCAACTCATTAGGTGATTTTCAAGTCCTTCGTGAGCTGTACGAGGTGTTTTAGAGCAAAGAGATACAGTCATGTGCAGAAGTTTGAGCATGCCTGGTCATTTCCATGTTTTGTTGATTGTGAAAAGAAGTTCATCCTCTACAGAGAACACACATATTCTGCTATCTGCTAATTTTAGTGCTACGATTTTCTGTTAAGCTGCCTAAAGGATTAAAGGATTGGAATAACGTGGCCTCTTGCACCGGTCACATTTTGCATTTTAGGTTTCTCCCACTATGTAAAAATCAGCAAATTAACAGTAAGTGTGCATTAAAATAAGCACAGGTGTGTTAGGAAATGTAATTTGACCAAGGGCATCCAAACTTTGTACATGAACCCACAGGGCTTTGTGCTTTTGTGCTATGTGTATTGCATACTGCATTATAAATCAAATGGTTGCCATTATGCAACATTTTTCCTAAATGTACCCTACAGCAAACAAGATCAGGCAGGCCTAGTTTTGCTGAACCACAACTGTCTGCATGGTATGTGTGTCACACAGGTGTCTACAGTACAAGATATAAAAACTCTTGCAATATGAGCCAGGTGTCCTGCAGAACACAGTGTCTAGCCCACCTAAACGTTTTACCGTCCATCAGAATGCACATTTTCGTACAGCTATCTACAAACTATCTACATACAACTACTTACTGCCAACAGTAATAATAATAATCATAATACCATCTGAAAAATTATAGCATATAAAACTAGATCTGTATTTACTGTGAATTTGTTCCATTCCGACATGTTATTTTTTTGGGCAGTCGTGGGCTGGAGGTTAGGGAACCAGCCTTGTGACCGGAGGGTTGCTGGTTTGATTCCCTGAACCGACAGTAACGACTGAGGTGCCCTTGAGCAAGGCACCTAACCCCCAACTCCTCCCTGGGCGCTGTGGATAGGGCTGCCCACCGCTCCGGGCAAGTGTGTTCACGGTGTGTGTGTATGTGGGTGTTTCACTTCACGGATGGGTTAAATGCGGAACACCAATTCCTCTGTGTGAAAATCACAAATGGCACAAAATGGCTCAAAAACTCTCTACTCAGAGAATGATTGGCCTCACAGATTTGATTTATATCCACTGCTATGTCATGAGTGAATCCGAGATTTAGTTAGCTGTCTAGCAAGGTCTAAATTAACATACTCTTGGACCGTTTTTAGCATACTACCATACTTTAAAATCAGTCATGGTCTAAATTAGCATACTCTAGGACTGTTTTTAGAATACTAACATACTCTAAAATCTGGTCTGTGCTGGTTTAATCCAATATGTGCTGGTTTAAGATGGTGTAGTGCTGGTCTGGTGCTGGTTTAGATGATCACCCAGTATGGTCAGCATCTAAAACACAACTAGGGTGGCTTTCACAACCCCAAAAAGGAGGACATCATAAGGGAGTGGGGCGGGGGGCGGGGGGGGGGGGTGTTGAGGGTCGCGCATGATACTAGAACAGATAAT